>JAPMNP010716402.1:0-11268 GCA_029874935.1 Atherina boyeri | reverse complement strand
ATATATGAATGTGCAATTTTGAGATTCATGGATGGATGCATGGGCTTTTCTTGTGCAGAATAAGGACAATAAATCCCAAATAAACTGCCTGATTTTCTTACTAGTGCGCAACAGTTTAGCCGACTCAAAGGGGACGAGACAGGAAATTGGACCGGCCACATTAATTTCTCCGATGATGGATCTCTGAGGCCTGCCAGAATTGGAAGGAAAAGGTACCTTTCCAGAGTGACTGAGTACACAACATCTCTGAGAAAAGAGTGTGTGTGTGGGTGTGGGAGAGAGAAAGATAGAATGAAAGACAACACAAGTTTTAAAGCCATCTATAGTGACCCAGCCCTGCATGCGTGGACTGGTGTACGACCATGAGTCTCCTCAGATGCTGTAGAGAGAACACAAGCTGCAGCGCATTCACATTTTTCTTCTTTACTTGTTTTAAAATCTGCAGCTTCAGGAAGATAGCGGGGCTGCTTATGTCACAGGTTAACATCACACATTTAACTCTAACATAACCTATCTGCATGTTGACAGATGTTTCCGTCAGAATATTCAGCCAGATTCACAGATCTCCGTAATAGACACACCCTGCCTAGCCGATATTAAGAAGAAAAAAAAACGCCCTCAAAGGTAGGCCGGTTTGAAGGCATATTTTTTTTAGTATTTTCACAGAAACCCAAGAATGCCTCTTTCTTTTTCATTAGTTGAAAGGTATTAAACTCTCATATTTTGCAGTGATGGTTGCACTTCAGATTTGCTCTTGCATGTTGTCTGATCCCGTCCACCTCGAACCCAAACCCCACCCTCCCCTCTTCAGAAGCTGGTTGAACCACAGTCTCCTGTTGATGTATTGGCTTCTCCTTGTACCTTTGTGTCCCATCCAGCACCCATTTCAAAATGCCTGGTCCTACTCAGCCTGTCTCATGTGTTCTGCACAGCTCTGTGTGTATGCCATGTACATAATGTGAACACTTCTCTCTGCTCCTCCTATCTCCCCTTCTCACATCTGCATTGTCTCTCTCTGCAACTTGGATTTACCCCCCCTCCCCNCCTTCTTTAAACCCCCAAAACAAACAAACAAAACAATAAAAACAGGAACATGACAGATTTGTTTCCCTAAATCTCCAAATCCTCACTTCATTGAGCAGCAGATGTCAGTATCTGTGGTAAAATGCTGGATGCTGGATGAATGCAGGAAACCAGCATTGTAAAATGAATACAAGATGTCATAAGAGATGGATTTCATCTGATGAAATGAATTATTTGCCGTCTTGCTTTAAGAACCAAATAGAGAACACTTGCAAAGGTTTCGTCATCTTAGCTAAAACAAGACTGAATCACCCAATTCAGGGTGTCAAATATGTTACATAAGCTCCTCTCAGTATAAGTTCAGAAATACGCTGCATCATCAGGTGGATGTAGACAACCAGTTTCATTGTTCCTTTTTTGAAACATCCCATCCCAGCATCTTGATCTTTTAATGCACCTTGCCATTTATTGCTTGCTGCATTCTTTTATGACCACTTTTTCATTATTATTTTTTGTGAGACTCACCTCATTTGCTTTCACAGGTCCAGGTGATATGTTTTTTTTTCCATCTTTCAAAACATTGCACACTGTTTAATATCTGACAAATACCAACATTAATTTTAATAAACAAATGTTTTGGCTGCTGCCAAATTCCATCATGTTCCTCAAAACATCATGCATGGAAAGAGCTTTCCAATTCTCATGTAACAGATCCCTGCAGCCAAAGCGAATTTCAACCAAAGTTGAAATGAATTGTAAAATGCCTGCCGTACATGGTTACAATAAAAAAAGGACTCTCTAAGGATCTAGATTGTGATTCACATAAAACAGGCTTCTATAAATGCAGTCAGGAAAATATTAGTCTGTCAGTTTTGTGGCTCCTCTGCCCAAATCTAACAGGGAAATGATCAATTGGGGCTAAAAGCCACAAAAGTCTGCAGGCCCAACTTTTTAGAATGAGATTATTTGGCTACTGTAAACCCAAATATATAATACTCACATTTAGCAAAATTTAAATGTCCCTTTTCTTAACAGCTCCTAATGCCGTACGGTTGAATTTACATGCAAACAGACAGAAAATATTACATCACCTTAAAGAAAATGATGACTTTTATTTATGTAGCAGTTGTACACAAATATATTTTAGTTTGTTTCCCTCAAAGTATTTAAGGTTATCACAATGAAATCATATTCAATTAAAAAAAGAAGCTAAATTACATTTTTTAAAACAGAAACAAATAACACTTTCCCTTCGATTTCTTTTATTAAGAAAATGGCAGGGGACCTATAATGCTTTACTAGTTTTCTATTATACAAATAATGTCACATTGTCAGAAATGTATTTGAAACATGTTTAAATAGAGACTCAAACATACAAAAGAAGCCCTTTAAACATCTGCTTCAAACTACTCTTAAAACTAAGCGTTCAACATTTTCCTTTTTTTCATTTTGATAAGCTGATGTCAGCTTGTCCCAGATTTAATCTTTTGCTCCAGGCACAGCCATAAACTGTTTAAAGAGCTAGATTTTATCAGTTTTTGCCAAAATTGAAGCTGGTGCTTCAAACCAGCAAGGGCTGTAGACTCTAAAACATCTGTCTCCCATTCAAAACATTTAATTTACTGATGAATTTTTCCAAGTGATGGTGTCCTTAGCTAGATTTACTATTACTGCCAAGTGTTCTGTTTAGCTTTCTTTTTTTTTATTTTATTTTTTTTATTCTGTTGAGCTTTCTGAAAACTGTGCAATCACTGAATAGATATTAAACCATAAAGATGTATATTTTTGCCCAAAAAGGTTTTTAGGATTACATTCCAGTTTAATGTTCCTGTCCAAATACAATCACTACAGACTCCAAGAAAACCAAAATGGTAACAACCAAATGCTGCATTGTCCATCATTTATTTATAGTCTGTGGGGACAGCATGCGCACAAAGTAAAAATACAGCTGCTTGGTAATGTTCTAACAAAAGTGTGCATAGAGATCCATCTCTATATCTCTACAACCCATCAAAGGATAAGATGGTATGCTGTAGGTATCGCGGATGTTTTTAAAACACCATAACAATACTGCTTCAGAATAAATCAGATAACTTGAAACTGCAAAGTTATATTGGTTTAATGCATAATTTGTGCTATTCCTGTTGTGCAGCGGTTTCATTTTCTCTCTAGCATCGGTCACTGTAAAGAAAAAAAGTGTCCAGCACTGCTTCAATCCTGGTATTAATGTAAATATTTGCAATGTATGTATAAAACTTTTTCAACTTCACCATTTGGAGTGACAATTACAAAGACAGGAGCTAAAAAAAAGTCTATTTCAGATTATTTATACCTGAAGTGCACCATGAAGGGAATTTCTTTTATTTATTTTCTTTTTTCTTTTTTTTTCTGTCAAAGCAAGTCAAAACAAGTCAAGTCCCAGGATGTAGATACAGTATAGACTACAGCTAAGCATAATAAGGAGCATAATACAAGTTCCCGTTAAACTTGAGTAAACCATCACTAAAAAAGACAAGAACAGTGTTAACTTTCGGATAATCCTCACTGAATTTGAACTGAGCTATTGATCTTCATGTTGACAAGTGGGAAAAAGACACAATGATAAAACAATAATGCAGTCACAGTGGATCCCTCTAAAATTAAAAAACTAAATATTGGAGCCATGAATGTTGCGCTGGTAGTTCCCTCCTCCTGTTGTTTAAACTATACCATCCTAGCCACCGCATCCCAAAACACAAATACACACTCACACTCTTAATTCAGACTGCACACTGATGACATATAGACTTAATGCTGGGCTGCAAGAAATGAAGGATGAATGCACGTATGAATAGCAACTTAATTACACCTCATTTAAAACTGACAAACCAGCATAGACCTATCAAAAGGGAAAAAAACAAAACAAACAACAACAAAAAGCACCTTTTCAGCATAGTTGTTTAATGTGTCTAAAACTAATTTCTGTCATTCTTTCATTGATGAGATTAAATCCCTTCAACCGTAGTTGTTATTACCTTCATGTTGTGATCACTTGTTTGCATGGCCACTTGTGTATATGTATTTATGTTTACAGTAAACCAAATAATGATAAAATTAGGCTCTGAGAAAGAAAATCATGTTACTAAAGCCAGCACAGCTGACAGTTTGTTTTACTTACTGTATATACAGTCATGCTCATATCCACCAGACAAAACACTATAACCATCTAATCCACCTTTTTGACTAAATGCAGTAAAATCAACTCTTTTTTTCCCCTTTTAAACTGCATTTAGTTTCTCTCCTGAATTAGCTTATAAACACATTTGAACTCCCCAACACTTTTTACACCATGCAAGCTCTCATCACAACCAGTTTGGTAGATGAAAATATGAGAGGTCCCCACTGAGTTTAATTCATTATTTTAGACTAAGATGCCATAGAATCTGGTGCAAGTGTCCAGTAAACAGTATGCAACTATCCTGTTTGTGAAGCCTGAAATTAATTGCATCACTTCTGTCATTTGTCATCCCACCATGCTATACTTTTAGTCCGATATGTCATAAATGAAAATCATAGACATTTAGCAGTCAATTTTGATCTATTTTGTTTTATTTTAATTATTAATGTTTATATTTATACATTATAAATGCTTGGTAAAGTCTATAGTTAATTGATCTCTTGTGTGTTAGTTGCTGTAATAGGCAGAGGATGACTGTGTTTATCCCTTCAGGTATCTGGAAACCTATGATGGCTCATTTGACTACAACTCCACTGCATGCAGGGAGCTCAGACAAGAAATCATGGATGTCAAAGTCCTGACAATGTGAGTGCAAGAATAATTTATGGCATAACTAAGACCTGTGGTGGACGGCTTTACTCAGAAGGAGAGTATTTCCCACCGTATTTAATCATCAAAAATGTCTTAGTAAGTTGCAGCTTCCTAATATTTATATGAGTATACTTACCTTGATATCTTGAAGGTTTGTGGAAATAATCTGGATAATAACCTTATTTCTGAATACTAAAGGGAGTTTTAGCTGTGGACTCTTAACAAAAACAGCCTTTAAGATTCTGCTGAAGCAGACAAGTCTACTTATTTCCACTGGAGTAGAAATGAACATTTTCTTAGTGCTCAGAGTTCCAGAGAAAGAACAACCTTATTATCAGACCAATATGCCTCAGCAGATGACCCTAATAAAGACCACAAGACAAACGTGTTGCTCTGACTGTAAAGTTTAGTCATTATACTACAAGCCTTTCTGGATATTTTTTCTCTTCAGTCTTTGGAATTGTGCATGTAAAACTTAGAAATACTCTTAAAAACAGCTTAAGATGGCTGGCACCAAGTTTGTAAACATAAAAAGGAATCAGGGATTGCAGTTCTCCACCAAAGCAAATTTTCTAGATCAATATTTCATGCAATCTCTAAGACATTACACACCACATGTCTTTGACAAAGTTTAACAGTTTTCAGTTTATGGACCAATTATCAGAAACATTGTGTGGTTATTCAGTACTCATGGAGAATGCAGAGAAATTATTCAATCAACAGATATTTGTATTACAATTTTACTTTATTGTCTCTGATTTTCCTTGCTTTTAATATTATGTACCTTTCTGAGGTCGGCCTCTATGCAGTTGTGCTAAACTGATGCTGCGCATTTGTCATTTTTAATGGTTAAGAAATCAGGTGGCTTATCCACCAGAAATGACTTTGTGCAATATGAAGGACAAGAAGAAGGGAAGCTGATGTAAAACTCAAGGAGAGAAGCTCTTAAATCTAGTCGATAGGATAAGATATTGATTTTATTTCCAACATTTTCAGCTGAGTTTATTCTCATCTCTTATCTTCTGTTTCACTGCAGCACACTCTAAATAACCTTTTAGATCATGCAGTAGATTCATTACACTTCTTAATGAGCCAGTTGCGCTGATGGCAACCCAAGCAGTGTCTTTCGTCTAGTATGAATATGAACATTGTCCAGTGACCTTTAATGCACACCCCTTAGGCTGTCAAACTTTATTGTCAAACTCATTCTGGGCACTGGACGGAGAGCCTTGAGTCACTCTTGTTACAGGGAACAGATGCCGTCATTCTGCGAGATATCACAATGATGGCACAAGCCAGCCTCCAAGAGCAAATCACATGTCCCAATCATCTCAGAGGAAATGTCAGATCAAGGACAACTTTTTACAGACATGCTCAATGAACCATCTCTGTTAACCAGTTTGCATCCATTGGCATCATTCGACCAATCACAGCATAATCGCTGCAATTTCTGCCTGCTTGATTGTCTTTTGTAATCTTTTTTTGAACATGTTTTTTTATATTTATACCCTTGTAGAAACTTGGTTAAACGGAAAATACATGGACATGAGTATCGTTCCTCATACCACAAGTCTCTCTGCATTTCTGCCAGGGTGAAAACCTCAGAGCTGTTTGAGAGATGGCGAAACCTGCAGGTGTGTAAGTGGGAGCAGAGCAAGGAGGAGACCAGCAACTTTAAGTAAGCACTGCTCAAGATGGGAGGTGTACGCCAGGAGATCTGGAATCTTACTCTTTTTTTTTTTTTTATAAAAATGTGCTGGTTTTTAAGTATGTTTGGGTTTTTGGAATCTTAAAAAACTGAAAGAAAAAATCTGCTTTGCATTGTTTTTAGCACTTTTAACATTTTCTGATTTGATTTACAAACCTGTACAAATAGATTTTCTTTTTTACTCATATGAAATCCTCCTTATGAAGACAAGTAGACATTTTGATATTGCAGATTAATTGTATCTGTGTTTGGTGCTAAATAATAACTGTAATAAATAATCACTTCTGCATTTTGTCACTGACATCTTACCAGCAACACTATTGATTAACATTTCAGTGCTTCTTTTTTTAGGGAGCAAATATAAAAAGATCAATAAAACATTAAAACATTTTTTTAAAATGTTGTTTGACTTGAGTAATAATTCTACACAAACACCCTAAACAATTAGGATGTAAAAATGTAAACGACACACAGAGGTGGGCTACTTTGGTTTTGATTTTGGTCTTGATTCGAAGACTAAAGTACTTTCTCCCTCTCTTTTGTTCTCCTTAAGGATGTCTCTGTCTCGCTGCTGTAATGCTCCATCCTTTCTGTTCACCACCAAGAGGAACACTCCTGCAGGGACCAAGCTGAGGTACGAGGTGGACACCAGTGGTATCCTTCCCATCACCAGCGAGGTCTTTAAGATGTTCCCTGACGTAAGTTCTTTGCCCCGTAATGAGTGGCCGCTCTGCTCCTGTCCTGTTTTCCATCTGTTGGCTTGATATTTCTAAACCCACTGATATGATCTTTTTTATTTAGGATATGCCGTATTCCAAATCCCAGTATAAGAAGTGTGCTGTGATTGGAAATGGTGGCATCATTAAGAACAGCAAATGTGGAAAGGAAATTGACTCAGCAGATTTTGTTTTCAGGTATGTAAACCTTTTTTTTATGTTGAGCTGTACAAGGATAAACATGATTTTTTTTTGTGATTTACGATGGTGGAAATCAGTTGACTTGTACATTTGTACAGGTGTATTAAGAGAAAATAATGGTATCATTTCTATTGCAGCTAATGCTAGCTAACAAGTTAATCAAGCTAATATTTGCTCCAGAGGTGAATAGCTGAATTTTCAAAATGTTAAAATCTTCAACATTTTAATTAAATTTTAATTTCCATCACCATCTTTTGCCTATGTTTAACTCAATTATTAAACCCAAATAATTTTAATTTATGTTGCCCATTTGCACCCCTTACACTTATTTCACATCAGTTTCCCCACTAGTTAGTACTCTAAATGACTTATTTTTTTGTCACGTTTGCAGATGCAACATACCACCCATTAATGAGAAGTACTCAGCAGATGTTGGCACTAAAACAGATCTGGTGACCATAAATCCGAGCATTATTACAGAGAAGTACTGTTAAATCTTCATGTCTTTGGTATGCTTATTCCTCTGGTGTGCTTCTCTTTTTATTCTAGTTATATGTTTCACTTTCTCTGCAGATTTCAAAAGCTGGAGAAATGGCGGCGACCCTTTTATGAAGTCCTCCAGAATTACGAGAACTCCTCAGTGGTGCTGCCTGCCTTCTACAACACCCGCAACACTGACGTATCTTTCAGAGTCAAATACTTGCTGGATGACTTTGACTCTCAGAGAGGCGTGTTCTTCTTCCACCCGCAGTACTTGCTCAATGTGCAGCGTTTCTGGGCAGTGCAAGGTGTCCGGGCCAAACGACTCAGCAGTGGCCTGATGCTTGTGACCGCTGCCTTGGAGATGTGTGAAGAGGTCCATCTCTACGGTTTCTGGGCATTTCCCATGAACCCCTCTGGCATCTTCATTACTCACCACTACTATGACAATGTTAAGCCACGGCCTGGGTTTCATGCTATGCCCCATGAAATTTTTAACTTTATTCACATGCATACACGTGGGATCATCCATGTACACACAGATCAGTGCACGTGATTCCTCACTTCATTTTGCTTGATCACTAATTGTATCTATAATTTAAGTTATGGGGAGCAAACACTCGCTCTCCTTAATTTGCCAACATGTTGAAGATTGCTCACTTGAAGATATTTGGGTTTTCAACACGACTTAACTGCTGTCATATCACTATGGTTTTCTCTGATTCTATGACCATAGGATGCTAGTTTTTAATGTGACAAGTGGTCTACATAGTGGTGTTGTTTCTGTGAAGTTTTCTAGTGGCTCTGCTGTACAGAGGTGTTGTTTTCTACTCAACTGCACTGATATTTAATCTGAAATGGGGCTGCAGAGGGTGTCTTTATGCCCTGCATTTCCCTCTCTCTTCTCTCTTTTTCTCAGACACTCTGTGGGTGTGGCAGCTTTTAATGTTTGTGTAAAACAAAGCCTAAAACCTTGATATCGAGCTGATATAGATAAAAGATAAAAATGAAGAAAGAAAAAAGATAAAACTGTAACATTTAATTGTCTACTTTTGTAAACTATTTCTATTCGCCAGAATCGCTGGGTAATTATTTTAAAACACTGTTGCAATGGCCTGTTTCCATTGGCCTACTTTCTCGCATTAAAAATATCCTCCGATACTTACCATCCGATACAGTTGAAAACTAAAAACAGAGTTCAATTAGAGGTAACAACGTTTCCCCTTTTCTTTTTCGGCTTGTCATGGTTTTGGACAAAAGCCAAAATACAGTATTTCAACAAACCTTTGACATATAAGGCTATCTAACCTGTAAAGGAGCACAGCCTCGCTGTGCAACTCAGCCTTTTGCTGTCATTTTTGTCTTAAACCATTTTGCCTTATGAGGTATCACACTCCTCTGTATGACATGCAATACACCCGTGTGTTTTGCATTAATAAGAACATTAACATCAAATTGAATATTGTTTTGGCTTTTGAATTAAGGGACACTCTTATATGAGCCCTTCTCAGCTCATGTTTTGTCAAATATTTCCCCATAAACTCCATTCTTGACCATGTAATGCTCTGCATGAATTTACTCTATACTTGGCTTTGTGTGTGCCTGCTTCAATGATCACTGACATGTTTACACTTAAGCCTCTTTCGATCACAGTGCATTTGGAGACGTAGACACAAAATTAGTGTGAGATGTATAATGCAGTTGTCATTGACTTGTCGCAAGAATAAAAGAAGATGGTTTCTGCCCCTCTTCGTTGTTGTACTACAACTCCTGTCTTCTACCTTCTACCTTCTACTTCACTTTCTTCTGTGGTATTCAGTTTGCACTGAAGAAAGCATGTGCATTTAGCTACTGGAAAGCTCTGCGAATTTGTACTTTTCTTTCCTTTTTTTTAACAATGTAAAATATTTCAAGAGACTGTAAATGAATATTTTGTCACTCTTCGATCAACGCTTGGCTGCATACTTGTTCATTATTCAGGTTGTATTAAGTGAATAGCTAAAGAGCTTTGAATATGTTGTTCCTTTCATCAGTTTTGCCGACTCTGCTTGTGCATAGATGCACAAAATGTATGAATTGATTGAACACCAAAAAATGTGCTCAAACACTAAATTGTTCTGCAGTCACGACTGAATCGAGATTGAATAAGGAAGGAAGCTGATTAGTGTTTAGAGGTGATATAAAATGCAATGCTTATTAATGATTTGTTCATTATTTATACTGGTGCTGTGTTTGTAAATAAACTTGTTTGGATTTTCTCATTTGTATTTTCATGGATGTGTGAATGTGTGTGAGTGGTTGTAGTGCCTGAAAAAAAACAAAAAAAAACTTTATTCAGATAAATATTAGGAATATTGTGTTTATTTTTTGCTGAGCAGCACAGTTCAGACAAGTCAAGCTCCATTTGTTTCCTCTCCTCTCAAAAATGTGTTTCTCGTTTTCTATCATTGTGTTAGTGTTATGAACAATGTTGGACTTGAGAAAGGTGACGTCTGTAAAAAGAAAGTTGTACAAGAAACGTCTATATTTTACCAGTCATCATTTCCAGTCCAGTAATGATGTCCATTGATTGATGATCTTTGCAGATAGATTAAGGACTTACTGTATTTCAAATGGAGACAGTCTTGCCACTATAGAATTACTTTGCCAATGTGTGCCTGAACAGAATGTGAGGTAACCTTTCTAAGTTGATTTGAATGATTAATAGCTGCTTTGCTCCACATGAAAACCAGATGGACAGCAGGCCTGGTATATGAGAGGACAAGAAAATGAGATGCAATCAAATGATGAAAGCATGGATGAAATACAGCTCCTAATAACTGAAAAACACTGCTAATACTTCAAACTATACAATTGAAGCTATACATATATGTCAATTAGGCCGCCAATCACATCACAGTTTGATGAAGAGACGTGAGGCTTGGCTACATTTCAACCAAGACTGGCTTCTTTATTTTCACTTCTAACATTGACCATCATTACATTCCCAAGAGCATGTGTGGCTTTTATACCCTCCTGCTACAGGTAATTAGCTGGGACATCCCATTGAGGCGGGACCAAAATGCCAAAACCTCAAACCAATCCATATACAACAACAACCTGCAAGACAAAACGTGAAAAATTAATATTTACAAATATACATAACTATAAATAATGCAATACATCTGACTGTACAGCATAATTCATATAAACATTTCATTACTCCAAACTACTTCCCTCCTTTACCTTTCCTCCCCTGCCAAGAAGACAAGAGGTGAGTGATTCCATAACCTTGCTGGACATATACATTTACCCGTTTCGGAACAGAGCATTAGTAGATACAAGTATAAATG
>JAPMNP010716401.1:0-12398 GCA_029874935.1 Atherina boyeri | reverse complement strand
ACACACACACACACACACACACACACACACACACACACACACACACACACACACACACACACACACATAAACACATTAACTCATCCTTACCTACACGTTTCAAACAAGAACCCAGACTTGCTTTGGCTTTAGCTGTCTCCTCTACTAGTCATTTTGGCTCAAGATGGCTCCCAAATGATGTCTCTTGTTATTGGGAGGTTGGACAGAGCACAAAGCCCTCTGGTGTTTGGTTTTTGGGCAACCATCAGCACAACTCTGCTGACTGGAAACACAAAGACTAAAAGCGCTTAATGTACCATATATGCCATTATTTTGATCCGTTAACAAATCCATTTTTGGCTTATTTACTCTAATGCAATACTTTGCCCATAAACACCCTCGGGGTCTGAGCGCTGTTGTAATGACCATTAAGATCCACAACCCCTTCGAGACAATATAGTGTTTTGTTTCCAGAGCAGGTCTGTAAATGGACAGCGTGGCATGTGACGTCTATAGCAGCTCTTGCTGTGAAATCCTGAATGTTGTTATGTGTCCGAGTTCATGCCAGACGTCTGATTTAATGGCTCCAGTGAAGAGATGGGATCTTATGATTGTCATGGGTTCACGTGAACTCCCAGCCATATGTTGAATGGCCCATAAAGAATGAGTGAACACGCGTTGGAAGAGATGGATGAGCTGTTGTCTGAAAATAAGCATTTTCATTTTGTGAATGTGTGTGTCTGCAGGTGCTTAATGAGGCAGTGGGAGCCATGATGTACCACACCATCACCCTGACCAGAGAGGACCTGGAGAAGTTCAAAGCCCTACGCATCATCATTCGCATCGGCAGTGGATATGACAACATCGACATTAAGGCGGCTGGAGAACTAGGTACAAAAAAAAAAACAAGCAGTGCTGGTCATCTTACTTTAAAAAAGTAATTAGTTAGAGTTACAAATTACTTCTCCCTAAAAGTAATTGAGGTAACTGAGTTACTAACTGTGACGTTGTTTTTCATGTTCTATACACTATATACACTAAGAATAAAAACACTATATACAATATTTTAGAACTGGGGTCACCAACCTTTTTGAAACCGAAAGCTACTTGAAGGATATTGAGCAATATGAAGGGCTACTCGCTTGACCAAGCTTGAATAAAGCAGGTTCACCTTTTAATGATAATATTTGATATTCGCTTATTAAAAGCACTGCTTGATCAACTGTTAATGTTTACATGATTATAACATTGATTTACAAATTAAACATTTTTAAATTCTTAATTAATTTTATTTGTTCCATTTTCAAATGATCACTTTTGTAACATTAGAAATAGAGTTTGGTTGCTCATCGACATCTTCTAAACAAGTCCCATTTCCACTAAACTACAACCACAGCCACGTTTTAGCAAATCACAAACGGCTCCATGTTTGTAGAAATTATTCAGAACTTCACCTGGCTCTCTATCTAAGCTGCGCCTGCTAGCACCTTACAGGAACGAGTGAGGTAGAACTTAGTTTTGAACCGACAGAGTTTATATAAAACATTAAATATTTCAGATTATTTTTCATATATTTAGTCAAAACTGGAGTTTTCAAGACTACATAAATGCATTTAAAAAGAAAAGCAATATATTTAAAAAGTCTACATTTTAGACGTTGATAACTTGCAGGCTACCGTTTGTAAAACATGGTGGCCGTGGGCACCTCATATGGTCCCTGGGGGCTACTGGGTACCTGAAAACAAGCACCCCTCCAATAGAGATATATGCTGCAGTACTGTGTGTGCAAAAACCCGTCCTTACATCTGACGAGGACGAGTCGTAGTAGATGTGATGTTTACTGTATTTGCTTTCAAGTTTACCTTATCCATGTCGTATTGATTCCCTCATATGCTTCTTTTCTTCTTTAATCCCTTGTTTATCCATCAGTGGCAAATGACATCTCAGGTGCCGGTGACAGGAATTAGGTGAATCTTGAGGGAGTGATTCATCACATCGCTGCAATATAGCATGTGAAAAATTGCATTGATTGTCCAAAGAAGATGCTGGAGTCAGATTTAAAAAACAAATCTTTTACTTTTTTTTCTTTTCATTAAAGGGGGTCTGCTTCAAGCAGCTTGTACGGATTTCCAAACTAATGTATGAAGCTGAATTTTAGAGTCAAGATGAACTGTGGAGATCCCCACTGTGAGGCAGGATGTTCAAATAGACAGAGTGAAAGACACGCGGGAAGAGTTCAGCTTTCTCTCTGAACCGCCACCCAGGCTCATATCAGCAGGCTGGTGGCTAAAACGGCTCTTACGGCTGACAAAGCTGCCATTTCCCTGCCAATGCGAGATACTGCGTCTAACTGCCACCCACTCACCGAAAGCGCTCTGCCTTCGCAGCGCAGGAGTCAAAAAAGCTATCGTGCCTGGAGAAAGCGGCACAGATATGACGGGTTCTCGGGGAGAAGAAAAAGGGCCATTGATTGAACGGATTCTGGCTATTTTTTTTTGCTGTCCAGAGACGACCGCGCTGCTACTCTGAGATACAGAGTGGGAGGAGGACATTAGTAGCAAGCGAGGGCAAGCAGAAGGGCTTAAAAAAAATAGAATAAAACAGTGTTGCTGAAGTAAAGGCAAGGTAATACCACAAGGTTAAGAGTTTAAATTACCTAAAGGAATAAATTAGAGAGCATTCTGCTTGACAGTATCTAAACTTGCATGTAAACACACCCCCTTGATAAGAACGAGCAAACTCTGGGGTAAAAATCTAAGCAATGTGATTAAACTTATCATGTGGCGATGCATATTTGTATTAGTGTATCTCAAAGCACACTGACTTATTTTAAATTGATTATTTTAATGGATTCAAATAAACATCTCGTCATACTGTACTCCAGCATACAATGGAAGGAAACCATATTAGCCCGACTCATTTTCAGCTCCTCTGGCCTCTGTGTGCTCTTCCTTCAGGCATCGCTGTGTGTAACATTCCCAGTGCAGCCGTGGAGGAGACGGCAGACTCCACCATTTGCCACATCCTCAACCTTTACAGGCGGAACACCTGGCTCTACCAGGCCCTCCGAGAGGGCACGCGGGTCCAGAGCGTGGAGCAGATCCGTGAGGTGGCATCCGGTGCCGCCCGCATCCGCGGCGAAACCTTGGGCCTCATCGGTTTCGGTGAATATGAATATTCATTTATTAAGCTGTTGGTGTTTGTTTTTAGCTTTTTGTTTCAGTGTTTCATCGCTGACCTTCTTTCCTTCCAAATTCACTTTCACTATATTTTTTTCCCCCTAATTCACTCCCTTTGGTTGCCTTCCCTTCAGTGTTTTCATATCCTCTCACCGCTCAGCGTGCCTTCTGTTTTCCTACTCTGATAAGGTTATTTTTCTCCCTCTGCCCGTCCCACAGATTATCTCAAGGTTGTCTGTTTGGCCCCCCTCCGGGCTGACTTCCTTTCTCTGCCACAGTGTTCTCACGTCCCACCGCTCTAATGCTCACCATTATATCTCCATTATTCTCTCTTCTTCTGCTTTCGACTCTCCGTCTCTGTTTATTGTGCTCCCCCGACATCTTGCCCTGCCGTGATCAGGCCTCACGGCGGACTTGTCTCCCGCCCGTCTGTTTGCACCTGTTTCGCTGCTGATTGCGCGCGTTTGTGCATCATTTTGTTTCGACATCGCCAGAATGACACATGCTCACTCTTCTCACAAGCCTTTCCAGAGTTCCATCTTATCTATGTCCACATACACACTACCTCCTTCCCCCCAGACAGCTGCCTAGACTTTATGTGTCTGGGCAGCAAGTCCTGGCGATGAAAATGGCTCCCCTGTTCTCTCCTTTTTTTATGATTTTTTTTTTCTTAATAAACCAATCCTCCCACCTCAAGCCTCTTCTTGCGGTCCCTCTGGCTTAAGCTGTTTCCAAACAATGTCCATTGTAAGTGGGAGGTTGGGGAGAGCAAAGGCCTCCTGGTGTTTGTCTGAAGGACAGATGCACAAATTTACTGGCTGAAAACCCTGCAGTCTAAAGGAAAAGAGAAAGACAAAAAAACAACCTCTGGCTCTAGAGCAACAGTAGACACAGGAGCACTTTTGTACTTCACTCAGTAAAGTAATTTATTGCACTAGTGCTAGTATTCTTGTCTGGATGTGGTCAAATTGAGTTGGGATAATGGGAATTTCTTCATATAGGAAGAGCCAACTATAATCAATATTTCTACATCAAAAATAGATCCCTTGCATATGTGAAAATAGTCATTTAGAGGGGGCAAATCCACAAATAAATACCCCAGACTCAGCAGGACCCTCAGATCTATCGAGCACTTTTAGTCACATTTCTGAGGAACAACTGTTGTTTTATCAATTCATGCAAAGTCATGATATGTATAAATCCTGCTAAATATCTTGATTAATATTATTATATGAAATGCAACCGTACAAACAAACATTTCTGCCTGTTATGTAATTTTCTAACTTGACCCATAACTTTTACATCTGCCCTTAATCTCACAAGGATGTCCATCAAGTTTAGTTCACAAATCTGTGTTTGGATCTCGTATTTGACTGCAGCGTGTAACCCTCACTCCTCTTCTATGATGCAAAGCAGAAGCCTGCCGGAGAGATTCAAGAGTGATGTGCCACAGATCGAAGCGATCCTGTGGGTGGCAGACCCGCTGCTTTTTCTCTGTTGGTGGCATTGATCAGTGTGGGAAGTGAGGGGGAGGGGGAGGAGAAGCTTTGATTTATTTCTTTTTTATGCATTATCACATTGAAGACAAAATTCTAAGAAAACATCCAGAGATTTTAAGTGCAAACCCAAAATTAAATCTATATTTAGCCACCAAAACATCATCTAATAATAAAATTGCACGATGTGATTAAACACTTTCAGATTACTGAGATGATGTGCTTCTCCAAACTCACTCTTTGCACCAATTTACCAACAATCACGTAGGCAGAAAATCGTTGTAGAAGAGCGTTGATCTCATTTTCAACACCGTCTCCCCTGAAACCTCCTTAAATAAGATTGCGCTGCAGCTGCATTGCGACCTGATGCGTTTCAAACTGACTGGAAAAACTCATTCCCCTGCTGCTGCTGGTATGGCTGCGTCAGGCTGCACTCATAATGCAACAAGTTCATTCCTGCTCTCTGCGTGATGTCTTGGGAAAATGGAGAATAAAGTAAGCTACAGCGAATAAAAGAATACATTGCACTTTAGAGAAGCTGTTTATTTCCTGTAATTGGAGGATAGATTACAAAGTTATTTTTTGTCTGCAAATGTAATCCAATCATCAGATTGATGAACTAGTGGAGTAAAGCCTCAGTCTTTATCCTGCTGTCGCTTAGAGGCCGACACTTGAAAGCAGGAAGAGAAAGAGAGTGCGTGCTCTGGGCTGTGGGGCTGAAGCACTGGACATAAAACTCCATCACAAAGAGAAGACCTTGAGATTGTAAAGGACCTTATCGATCCTTTACACAAGCAACAATATCCAAGTCTCCATTACTCTTTTTCTCAGCTTCAGTTGCAGAGCAGCCAACCAGAGAGGAGACTCGCATCCTACTCAGCAATCAGCGAGAGACAGAAGGAGAAGCTTATTATGTGCTACAGACTCAGTTTGTGATTCACTGTCTGTTGCCTCACATCACGCTTCTCCTCTGGGATTAGGACTCTTTCATTCATCCTTCACACAGATTTCTAAAGCTGAAATGAGAAATGACCCTTTACAGTACACGCTTAATATCCTGCAAGTCATGTTAAAACATTAAACTGTATCAGCTCCATCATCCACCTTTTTTTATAGTTAGATGATATGTTATGGATGTAGGGGTTTTTCTTTTGGATGACTATATAAAGCCAGCTGGAATAAAAATCCCTTTAACCCTCTGATGCATGAATTATTTAAAAACCTTTTTTTCACATTTAATATTTTCCTTCTACAGACATGTACAGTGATGCTTTTCTTTATTTTTAATATAATTGGACTTTTTATTTTATTTATCTATAATTTATTCTATGAAAATATGAATAAAATGATATTTTATATATATAACTGTATATGATATAAAATTCTATAAAAATATAAATATAATTTTCTTGTCCTGTTTATCACTGAGGCAAAATTCATAATTACAATGTATTAGATTTTATACAATATTTATGTACTTTTCAGTGAGTGGCAGTGTATTGGATGACTCTAATATCCAGTAAAGTGGCTAGTTTCCTAATAAACCATTCTGACCCATGTATATACTGGAAAACAGTGCTTAGGCAGGTATCCACTGTAGTGGACACTATGCATCAAAGGGTTAAAAAGAAATGTGGGAAAAATGTGTAAAAAGCGGTTTTGCTATGGCAAACAAGTTCAATGTTACTTGACTCAATCATACCGTATACGCATACATATTTCTCAATCTCTCCTCTAACCTCCTCAGTTTACAGTACAGAATAGAAATGTGCATCAATACATTGTTTTGATTACATCCATGTTGTATTTATTGGGAATGATATGGCTTCCTTCACTATAATTGCAGTTGTTGATATTAGTTGCAGAAAACTGTTGAGCGTCCTGTGTTGGACTTATTACGTGAACGGGCTTCATCTACCACTGTGTGCCCTCAGGTCGATCAGGCCAGGCGGTCGCCGTGCGCGCCAAGGTGTTCGGCTTCAACGTCATCTTCTACGACCCCTACCTGCAGGACGGCCTGGAGCGCTCGCTGGGCGTCCAGCGCGTCTACACCCTGCAGGACCTGCTCTACCAGAGCGACTGCGTCTCCCTCCACTGCAACCTGAACGAACACAACCACCACCTCATCAACGACTTCACCATCAAACAGGTGCATGAGATTTAATTGTTTTTTTTGTTTGCTTTTTTTTAGAAAGAAAAAAAAGGCATCATCCAGACAGAGCTGAGCATCCTGTCGCACAGCTGTTACCTGAGCTTAGCGTGTAGTAGATAGATGAGGAGAGCTGCTGCCGTATTATTACTGTGTCAGCCTGGAGAGTGGTATAAAGAGCATTAGAAAGCAAGAGTGGGGGGGTAGGAAAAAAAAAGCAGCAGCGTTCCTGCCTGCACATTCCCAGCCCTTTATCTTAAGCTCCACCAAAGCTGGACACAAATTCATTCCTTTGCTCTGTCAAATGCAATTAGCACCAGCCCACGGCTACAGCAAATATATCGACTAGGCGACACAGCGGGGGGGGGGATGCTGAAAGCGCTGTGAGGGGACCGTGCTGCTCTCTGAGTCAATAACCGCAGTCCAGAGTCTCTGCCTGGAGTGACACCTGCAGAGCAGCCGAGGAACTGCACGGGCCAAAGAAGGGTCACTCCCATCTTTCACCATCAGCCACCGCTTCCTCTTGTTTTTCTCGGCCCTCGTGCGCTCTCCTCCTTCAGATTCTGCGCGAGGAGATCAAAACCAGTGGGTGTCGGGTAACAGTGTAACCTAGTTAACTGTGCCTTCTCTAAAGCTTAAGTGTTCGATGAAAAGAACACTTTTCTCTCTTTTTTCCCCTTCCAAAAATGTTGGCAGTGGTTCTTCTCTTTTAAAGTGGAAACGTGTGTGCATGTTTGTGTTTTTCTTTTTTTTGTGAGTGTGTCAAAATCACCAAGGCCTAATAAAAGACTCCCTGCCAGCGTAAAGGCTTTTCATGCCCTTGGATTTGAGCTTTTGTCAAGATTAAGGGATTATTTTCATTTGATTTTTTTTTTCCCCCTTTCCTCCCTCATACACTTTTTTTGTTCAGCCTTTTTTTGCAGAAAAGGGTGGTTACGCAGTCTCATATTTCAGCTCATCCGTCATTTCATCTCCTGGTTTTGGTTATAAGATTGTTCTCAATCCCAAATCTGATAACCCCCCCCAATGCTCTCTGTCACCCAGACCTTAAGGCGTCAGAAACTAGACAATTTCTTTCCCTCTTATGTAATGTAAACCTCAAACACCCTCCAATGTAAACATCCAATCCAGATTGATCTATAAGCTTTGGATCAAACGGTTAATCTGACTGTCAGGCTGTGCTTGGATATATCTCTGTTTATCTGTGTTGACTTGTTTGTGTCTCTTGCAGATGCGTCAGGGTGCGTTCCTGGTCAACACCGCGCGGGGAGGTCTGGTGGATGAGAAAGCTCTGGCCCAGGCGCTGAAGGAGGGCAGGATACGCGGCGCTGCCCTGGACGTCCATGAAACTGAGCCTTTCACGTAGGTGCAAAAAGTCGTCCCTCTTAAAGCTGCGCAGGAAAAAGAATTAGAACCGGATAATGACAGGGAGAAAGATGTGTGCGTAGGAAGGGAAATTACAGAAACTGAGAGGCTAAACCGATGGAAGAGGAAGCAGTGAATGGCAGATGGGTTAAAGACACCTCCTGCTCCTCTAAAAGGCTCCATCAGGATTGTGCAGGTAATGGAAGTTAAGGAGATGGAGAACTGGCTTTACAGGAAATTGGATAAGGATGTGGGCGGATGGTTAAGTTTAGAAAGACATGCAACAAAGAGTGCCATCTCATTCTTGAGGCATCCATGCAAAACGACTCGGGTACTTCAGGAAACAAAAAGAAACTGCAAAGATTTATTATTAATCCTCCATAAATGTTCTCTGTATGACTCTAAATGACAGGAAATGATGTGGCAACTCTTGGTGAAGAATTGATTGCAAATATAATCTTTTAGTAATGGCATCAATGATTCACAGCTTTACAAATAAAAACACTCTGAACTCTGAATCCAAAATTAGAGACTAGAAGTACGTCCTCTACCAAGGTCATAGCCATATTTGTTAGTTTTGAAGAAAGCAAGCCAGATCCAAAACTAAAATTGCTTCTTGCTTTTCTTATGCTCCACCTGTCCAACAAGTTTACACCTAGAACAGCCTAAAGTGATAGAGAACACACAGACAACATGACAAAAATAAGTGACAAGAGTTACATGAAGGCATGAACATTTATCTCATTATGGCTAGCTACACTGTTTACTGTGAGAATGATACAGCTATTTGTAAGTCAGAGCCAGTGCAGATCGCGTCTCTTCTCATGTTGCACCTCCGCACACGGCTTTGCAGTATGTGCTGCAGGTGTTGGAGTTATTGTTTTTTCCTACCTCCTCCACACTTGGTGCCACCTCCTTTTAGGAATCTGCTGCACCTTTGGGTTGAGCTGCAGTCCACCTTATTCCACCTTCCTTGCTGGCTGTTTCTCTTCATAAACTGCACTTGAAGCTTTGATTTTTGCACGACAAAAAAATCGGCTTTTATTTATTTTATCACAGACGTACGACACTTTGTTTCAGTTGTGGCTGCTATTAAAGCGCTTTATAAATAAATTGATGATGATGATGATGATGAAGTTCCTTTGCCAGTTTCCGAATAAAACTTCCTTCTGGCTAGTAGGGTGCCAGTGCTCTTCTTGAAGATGATGGGGGAATTTACTCGTGCAAGGTCCTGTATGTTGTAAAATAGGCCACCTCTGCGTACCACCTTTTACACAATGCGTCCACATCATCTGATCCAGAACGTCGGGAAACTAAAAATAGAACAGTGGACAAACCTAGGCGGTCAAAATGACGATATAGGTAGAAATATTTCATATTTCCTCTGTCATTTACATTCTAAACATTAAAATAATTTCAATGAAAATTTAAGTAGTTTTAGGAAAGGGCAGGGCTTTATTTTATTTGATATAGTTATTGAATATGCAAATTTCAGAACGGTCAAAGTGACTGCCTTGGCCGTTCTAGTAAAGACATTTGGCTGCTGTTTTGTGGAATCTTGCAGACAAACAGCGCTGACCTCATGTCTCCTTTTGGTCGAGGAATGACGAACACTACACCGTGAATCATTTCCTGTTGACACCAGTGTGAACTTTAAAACGGCAGCAGAGCATGCTTTGGTGTTTTAGTCCTGAATGTGAGGTTAATTCATTTAACATTTAGCTTGTTGAGTGACATCACTTTTTCCCCAGCTCAGCTGTGAGTCATGAACTCTGTTTCTGTCTCCCCTTCTGTTCTCACCGGAAGGAAAACAGCTCGCTACACCTCCTGCTTTTCCACCTTTTAAAAAAAAAAAAACATGTTTCCAATCTCAGAGGGTAACTGGTGCTGATGTGTCGTTCACGCATCAAGGGCAGCGCGGGGCCCTTTGGAGGCTGCTTATTTCTGGCTGGCTGCTCAGCTGACTGGCTGCTGCAGAAGACTGAAAACTGAACCCAATAAATCTGGTTCTGCTCGTCCTCCGCTAACCCAACATGCCAACAGGGGAGTGTTTAATAACTTTTACCCTCCCATCCCACAAGACGCGACCCGGATTCGGTGCGCTGCTTAGGCGATGCACTTGCAGAGCCAGGAGAGGTGTTACAGACGGGGAGGGAGGGTTGGAGCTGAACTGCTTTTTGGAGCCACATGAGAAGAAAGAAAATGAGAGAAAATAAGTTTTGGAAGAGGAGAAAGAAAGACTGTGTTAGTGAAGAGCACAAGAGATATTTCACCCCTCTGGACAGATTTCCATGCCATGCAAATTATGCAGACATGTTAAGTCTAGGGGTAAAATCTAGGGAATTACAAAGTGAAATGGGCTGATGCACACCTTTGGTTTTTTAAATGTTATCAATCATAAGATGAGAGAAATAACAAAGCCAACTGTATTTTCATGCACTAGGTTTTTCCCATGCAAAATCTTTGAAAACATCTTGCCCCTAACTGTATTAATTTCTTCTTTACATAATGTTATTATCTGTCCTTGTGTGTTGCAGTTTTGCTCAAGGTCCACTGAAAGATGCGCCCAACCTGATCTGCACACCACACACAGCTTGGTACAGCGAGCAGGCTTCTCTTGAGATGAGGGAGGCGGCCGCCACAGAGATCCGAAGAGCCATCACGGGTACTTCAGTCGCCTTGTTGGCACATTTAAATTTTGCCATGCAGCATCATAAATCCTCCTCCTCCCACTGTCCACTGTGACCTGTTCCACAGCTTTCTTTCCCAGATGTCACATTTCCACTTCAATGAGCCCTCAGCAGCCTTTATTAAATCTGGACCTCTTAATAGATGTCATCATTAGCTCTCTGGCGCAGTGCAGAACAGAGTGCTTCCCGGGGGCCGGCCTCTCACAAAACATCCAGACTATTAAATGATCTTCATTTGCATTTGTGTATCCAAGCCTGATATGTTTGTTGGTTTGAACTCATTAACACTTAGGTACTATCTGGTCTCTTATCCCTTGTTGCAAGTAGTAGTGTGTGTGTGTATTTATGCGTGTGTGTGTCACTGCTTTTAACTCTTGAGTGTGTATCTTGTACACCAGGCCGTATCCCCGATAGCCTACGGAACTGCGTGAACAAGGAGTTCTTCGTGACCACGGCACCATGGGCGGTTATGGATCAACCAGGTGTTCACCCTGAGCTCAATGGCGCCGCTTACAGGTAAGGGCTGGAAATGCAGGTAGCCAGGAAGTGTCTTTGTATTGTAAAAAATCTTCCTGTACCAGATTAAAATTATGCCAATTTTTTCCACTTTATGGTAAGATTGCAAAATATTAGGGAAAATGTGATCTGTGCCATAATGGCATGTTATAATAATGACATAACTTACAGAGAATTTCAGGTGTGATCCACTTCTGCACCTGTGCATCCTGCAGCCCTAATTAATTATTCTGTCATTGTCCTATTTTATATCAAAATCTCAATGTCTTTGCAACATGGATGTTGTGCATATCATGGTGCATTTTTTAAAATATATTGTGCAGCCCTACTTTATAAACACTGCAGTGGATAAATTAACTTAACTGTAGACCATAGTGCCCATCCTCTCATTCTGTGTACTGTAGCAGTAGAAAAACAACCCAAAAAAAAACTGTCCACTGACCAATTCTGGGCCCATCTTGATCTCAGTCTGTCCACCTCCATGTGCTTCTTTCACACAGCCAAGTGAACCAAACTCTCCCGGCTGTAACAACAGGCATCCCCCAAGACAAAATTAATGCCTAGATCAGGAGCAGGTAAATACGACAGCCTGGATCAGACCCTCTTACCTGAGCTCACCTGATGTGTGTCCTCCCTCCCCCGTCTCTATAGTTCCCCACCCCCCAAGCACCCACCTGTTTGACTGAACTCAGAGTAGAGCTGGATGGTAGTGAATGTGGGTTTCAAGAGTCCCAGTAAGCATGACGTAAAGCCATTCGGACACAGTTTCACAGGTGGCGTCATGCTTCGTGGTTTCCTTTTCATGGCTTTGTTTGGGCAGCTTTTCTCGGACTGAATGTTTCCAAACTGCATTTTCCTTTTTTTTTCCTCCCCTTTCTGGTTGATGGGTTTTATTGTGATTTTGCTGCCCAGTTTTTCCTGCCACACTGTTGAAATGTTGTCTTTTGCTCCAATTACTCTCAGGAGCTTAATCAGGAAACTGATAATCTTTTGCATTCATTTGTGTTTCAAGAACCATAAAGAC
>JAPMNP010716380.1:0-11997 GCA_029874935.1 Atherina boyeri | reverse complement strand
GTGGTAGTCACATGGATTAAACTGTGATACAGTGTGGACTGGAGAAGCTGAGTCCTGGAGGACTGTGTGAACTGTGCGACTGTCTGGTGTTTACTACAGGATTAATGCCACAAAGTACACAGAATCATTGAGTATCACATGGTGATCATGGAAGTTCAATCAAGCCAGATCAAAAGAGAACAATAAAATTGTCTTGGTAAATTGTTGATGGTAACCATTAGGCCTATGCAACGTGATCCGTTGCAACAAGATACACGTGTGTTTGAGGCTTTAAAGTTTTTTGTTTTTGTAGCATGGAATATGTTTAAACTGTTCAGTTGGCTATACTTAAAAGAAAATGTCAATTTTACAGATGAATTTGAAAGAAATGCCTCATGAAAGGGCTAAAAATAGCAGCTGAACAGTTATATTAACTACTATTTGCTGGGTAATATTGTTTGCCTGTGTTTTTGTGTGATGGCTTTTCCATAATCTATTTACGTCAATTTCTGCCTGCCTGACTCGGGAGGAAAACAGATAGGTGAATTCCTGTGGCGCGCATTGTTTTGCTTGTGCTTTGCAACTGTACAGTAGACAGGACAGCCCTCGCGCTTTTTTTTTTTTTTTGCATTTTGAACTGGTCTCACGCGGCAGTGGCATGCACGAGGGGAATCCGAGCGGGCGGGTTTGTTCGACCTATTTCTACCCAATGGCTGATTGAAGAGGGCGGAGCAGCTACTTTGTAGAGCCAATCAGCACCAGAGCCGCGAGCGGGCAGGCATGGTCGCCGCGTGCCTCACGCACGTGAGCAGGAACAGCTATTGTACGCCGGGAGGCAACGTGCTGGAGCCTTCCTCTTGCCTGAAAAAAACGGCCGACTCACGTTTTCCATGGATTACAAGGAAACTGGAAAAATCATTAAGCATTGCCTGATCACTACAGACAGAAGGAAAGAAAATGTGCCAAAAATGTGTTTTAATGGAGATTAACGAAGTTCCGAGTCAATAAAATCCTGAATAACGAAATAGTTTATTTGTGATGGCAAAGTCTAGTAATGGCCCATGAGAAAAGGCTCTATTTCTTGCTACTGCACTGAATCTAACTATGTTTTCCTCATAGTCTTTTGGTATGGACATAGAAAGTCACAATGACTACCTGTCAGACAAAACAAACAGCCTGCTCTACTCGAGGTTCGCACGAGGGTAGGTGTGCCTCATAAATAATGAGCGAAAATTGAGAGATCTGCTAAAGCCAGCCCCGCCTCTCACTTGTTCCGCGAGCTGTGACGTCACGTGAACTACCCGTGTCTGTTCCAGCTGAGTGTGAGAGGGAGAGAACGGTCGAACGTGGACGTCGCGCGGCCCAAACACAGATCCAAGCCCGTGCGCCCGTGACTGCATCCACCGGATGCAAAGGAAAGTACAGACAGAAAGAGGAAACGACCCCTCCTCCCCCTCCTGACGGACAGCAGAGCGCGACAGCAGAGCAGAGAGGCAGCAATACAACTTGTCATCTGACCAATACAGTTACTGCTCTCGTTGTTTTTCAGTACACACCGTTTCTCCACGGTTGTTTTGTTTCAAGGGAGGAAGTATTTTTGTTGGAATCTTGCTTCTGAACTCCGGACAACTAACTCGGGATACTTTTCGACAAGTTTTAGTCGTGACATTTTTCTGCCCTTGCAGAGTGCGACTTAATTGTCATTTTCACGCCTTTGCATTTCTTAATATGGACAATATTCCTGTTCATATGGTCTGATTGTTCCCTCCATAGTGGTCCACCGAGATTTACAGCGTTATCTACCCAATAGTTTTAACAACATCCAATAGCAATGGAATACTTCGAGGAAAATATTTCTTCTAAGAAATAAGGATATCGACATAACTACAACTGAAAGGTAACAGTTGCACGTGTTTATTTTCGTTTTATTTATTTATTGTATTTTATCAATTTGTTATGCATATGTATTTTGTATTTAACAGCTGCATAACTTAATCTGTATATAATTACAATGTAGAAGTTGCTTTATTCTGCATGGATACATGTCAAAACAGCCTATCTCTTTCTGCTTCTCACCCCCACCTCTCCTGCACACGCAGTCATCCAGCATACTTGTCCTATTGGTAGGTACTCCGGTTAGATTGCCTCACCCCTTCAAGTGCCCCAGGTGTGTTCGTGCGCGACCCCATCTGCTCCAGGATGTCCAGGCAGCTCTCCCAGCTTCCGACCCCAGACCTCCCAGCCGGGGCAAGTCCTCAGTTTGGAAGTTGCACTCAGCCAGCAGGTTCTCTAACAGGGGGGCATGTCAACTCCATGACTGGTCTGAAATCCCTCCTGCAGCACCCCATGAAAGGAGACCACCGTTTGAAAAACCCATGTGACACAAAAGGTGAGAAACNNNAAAAAAAAAAAAAAAAAAAAAAAAAATGGTATGTTTACAGTGTTGTTTAAATGTTAAGTAAAAACCAGAAATGGGGAAAAGGAGAACGAGTTTGAATAGATCACACCTCTTAATTAAATCCATTTGAACCATTGTTATGAATGTGTATATATAACATTATAGTAAACATGCCATTTACCACTTTTAAACGCATAACATTTTGCACCAAAGTCTCATGCACCTACGCACATGCTTAAAATGACTCCTCAATGACCCGGATGAGTATCCACTTGGATTATAATCCCTGCTGCAACTTAAAATTAGGATCCAGATTACAATTAGTGGTAGCATGTTTTGGTTTAGCTGTACTGCTGAGTGCAGGCATGCATTTTGCTCTTTCTTCCAGACATGGCAAAAACTATTGTGAAATTTGCTCAGGAGCTTACATATATGTTATGACAACAAATTGGTTTTGGCGCTTGCTTAATGCTGCAATTCAGCTACCATCTGGTCCATCTGTGACTGTGTGTTTCTGATGCTTATGAGAGGGAGAAAGAGAGGGGGATTTTTGCAGAAGTGCATCTTATGGATGCACCTGCTACCATTATTTATTTATTTATTTATTTATATATATATATATATATATATATATATACTACTTTGTTTAGTAGAATTTTCATGTCTTGAAAACTGTTAAAGTTACACCAAAAGTGGAGTGCTTCATCTTACCTGTACTCTCTTGTCTGTAGCAGACAAAGTCAGACTGGACCTTGATGAGGACTCTTCAGGAGTGTGCCCCATGAGGAATGGAAGTGGAATAGTCAGCAATAGTAGCAGCAATGGTTGTGGAGGAGGAGGAGGAGGAAATGGAGGAGGAAGCTACAACCAATTCCTGGGGCCTCTCCTGTGGGATCGCAGTGTTCCTGCAGATGGGGGGCTCTTCCAGCTGCAGTACATGGACTTGGAGGAGTTTCTGACTGAAAATGGAATGGGCAGCATGCACAGCAACAACAGCTCCAGTTCAGCCCAGATCCCCTCACAGAGCTCCCAGTCAGCTGTGCCCAACCAGGGCTCCCAGTGCCTACCCCCACCATCCCCCTCTGGATCTGCATCCTCCTCTCCAACTTCCTCTTCGTCCCCATCGCTCATCGGTTTGGAGGTGGCCCAACCACAGAGTCTTGCGGGAGGAACCGACTGTCTGCACGGTGAGTTGGCAGAGGTGTCCTAGAGGGAACATGGGGTCAGCTGTGCCAGAGAGTAAAAATGAACAACCATAGTTCATTGTTGAGGTTTATCCTTATCACCTCACAGCAGCAATTGTGGAAGAGGGTTCTGCAAGCTTTGCAGAGTTGACAAGCTGAAAGAGACACAGTGTCCCCTGCCACTGATATGAGACTGTTCAATACTGGCTGAGATGCAAACAAGGTTATGTGGTGAGGCTGTAGTGTTCCCATGGGCTTATGATTCAGCACTTCAACTCCCATATAAGTTTAAAACAAATACTATTGTGACAAAGAATGAGATCTGGGGTCAAACTGAAGGCATGACATAGCTCTAAATGCATCACATGGCTCTTAATGCAAATCCAACTTAAACCACAGCATTTTTCTTTAATCTTTTACTATAGAGCATGATAAAAGTTTGATGAGGGATTGGGGAGAAATAAGAGCTGTCGAGGCCCTGAAAGGTTGAGGAGCTGTAAACAAACAGAAAAATGTCCTGAGCTTTTTGATGAGTCAACTTCATAGCAGTGACAAGGAGGTTTGGTGTAGCTTGGCATGTGATCTATGTACTGCAGCGTACAGTACAATCAGCATTCTCTCCCAGCCAATGATTAGTGGGCAGCAGGGTCAAAACACTACTATGAGAGAAAAAGACACAGGGAGAGCAGTGTGTGGAGTGTTTGCGGTTGCGTGTCTTTAAATCTCTCCCCACTTCATACGCCACAGCCATGTGCACGCGTCGGTACACGTGTGGAGGCTGGGAGTACTGGAGTGAGAGAACTAGGGGTTGGGCCAGGAGACATGTAGGAGGAGCTCACATGGGGGAGGGACAGACAGCAACAGGAAGAGTTTCCCTCCCTGTGCTGCTGGACTTCAAACTGAACACATGATCAGCAATTGATACCATTTGGTAAAACTGATATCAAGAATAGAATTCTAATTATTATTATGGGTTTTTGACTCAAGATCTTTCAGCAAGAGGACCCATTCACAAAACCTGTTAAAACAGTTATAGTGTTTGATAAATATGCTTCAACTTTATGTAAAAACTTAGTATTACCTGAAAAAATTGAGATACTATTGTCACGAAAACTAAAGATAAATAAATTGATTGAAAAAAATATAGAAAGTTATATTACATTCTGCTTGAGTTGATTGTTGAAGGTGAATGAATATTTCACCTCATCCCTCCCGAACTGCAGGAGCTGTATTCTAACTTGCAGACTACCAAAAAGCAGCTTCATAAATTTTGAACAGACCTTTTCAATAGCCTCAGGCCTGGCTGGAATGCTGCTGTGCAAGTCCTGAAAGACGCCGGGTCACCATTTCTTCAAAAATGAAAGCCTCATGTTATTAAGGCGGTAGGACACGTGAACAAAAATACACCAAATCTACTTTGCCAGTCAGCGTTCCAAAGCTGCCCAAAAAGCTGGAAAAGGGTGTCCTGGTTTCTGTTCCAACAAAACTCTTAACCAGGAGGTGGAACAAACTAATTCCTTTCGGGTTTAAACAGAACGATACCTTGCTGTGACACATGCTTAAGATTCAGTGAAGGATTGTCTCAAGGCCATTTTGTAGACAGTATTCATGTGAAACTTATTTTATATCACAGATCCTCAGATAACAGGGTTAACATATGGTTATACATATAACATCGTTTCTCCCACTACCGGGTTTTTTGTCCTTTATATCACATTGTATACTTTTAATATAATTAATTTCACATAATAAACCTACATAAAGTACCAGTGTAGTGCAACTTAAGTCTCTCTCAATGGAATTTGTCAATGTATAAATGGAGAGGAGCTTTCACTCATCTTGACATTACTTTGTAGTTATGCAGTTCAGTATTCCTCTCATATCTATAACAAGGTTGACTGAGCTGTTAGTGTATGGGGATATTGAAGTCCAGGGGTAAATTTGATGTTCTCAGCGGGAGCAGAAGTCAGTTGAGTAAGGTGCATTGGGCCTTAAAGGAGGTGGGGTGATGTATAGCCCTATAATGGCCCCATGTACAGAATATAGTTTTGAGGGGAGTGGGGAAAAGTTACATAACGTTTCCTAAGTTAGATTTTTCTAGTCACATTAGTTCTGGATTTAGGCTTTGGTCCATGCAAATTTCTTAGTAATTTCTTTGATTAAAAAGTTGCCAAATCATTTGCTAATTAATCAGATATTTGTAGTTATTGCTCTGGTTATAGTATGCACAGTGGGCTTATAGAGGAGGATTATTAGGATTGTAGTTATGGTTTTATTTCAGCTCGTGTACATGCATGCATGAAATGTATAAGAATTACATGAGAGTTAGCAAGTGCTCATTGACTTATGTTACAGATTCTTTGATTCAATCTATTAAGTAACACATTTGCAGTTATTTTGTTGAAAATATGCATTATTCATCAAACTCACTGTGAAAACTTATTCGTTTACATCAGCTGCAGGCAAAATAGTCTTTATTTCTAACACTTAGAGATAAACCCTCTGCTTCCATCTGGTGGTCAGTATAAGATACTGCAAATACTTGTCAGGCTTGAGTTGGTGTTATCATCTCTCTAAATTTGACAATATGAGTTTATTTTGCATTAATACAGTTAACATCATATAACACATATGTCTCTTCCTTTCAATTCCAGGGAGTCAAAACAGTATGAATGACTCCTGTGAGTCACCTTCATCCTCCTCTTCGTCGTCCTGTCCACCTTTACTGACGCCCACAGGCAACGGCCCAGATGTATTTGGGATGTTTGATATGGATTCTTCGGATATGGGTGTTTCTGGTGTCCAGAACCACCCGAACTTTGACCCCAAAAGACACTCCTTCAGTGACGAAGAGTTAAAGCCGCAGCCAATGATCAAGAAAGCTCGCAAGATCCTGGTGCCTGAGGACTTGAAGGTAAGCTACTATGGAAAATTTTGAGGCAGCTGGTTTATTTGTACTTCATGAATTGAGAGTTAAACAATTTGACATCTTGATTATTCCTATATTATTGATTTGATGACAAAATTAGTGCTGTTTACTGAATAATTACACATGCCCAAAAAAACAAACAAACCAAATTCTATTTAAATAATAGTTTTAGTTTTATAAAAATGAGCAAAAGCTAAGTTGATGAGTAACAAAGTTCAGAAATAACCAACTTGAAACCCTTTGAACCAGAAATGGGCATTCACAGAGGTCTCCACTGATATTTCATTTGTAAAATTGTTGTTGTTTTTTTTGTAGATTTTCTGTTTGAGTTTATAGACAAAACACTACATTGCTGTAGTTTCCACAGTAAAAATCAAACCTGATATGACAAAAGAAGGATAGCAACAGAGACAATGCCTCTGGAAGAGCGAAACGTAAAGAAAAAGCAACACTTGACTTTAGTTTGTAAAATTGCCAGTAATTCAGTGAGTTTTGAGAATTTATTTCAGCTGAATCAAGTTCTTTATTAACATGAAGTGTTCTGGATCGATAATTTGAGAATAAAAAGTAAAACCTTTGTTCAGCAGTGGGATGTTGGGCATGCAGCTTGTTTGCAAACTTTACATGCTCTCAGACAGTAACTCAGTCCTGACCAGTGCTTCTTTACCAAAAAAAGAAGAAAGAAACATGTCCCACACTCATTCACAGCCAAACACCCACATTCCCAATAACAAGGTGGGAGTTTGACTGCATAAGAACACTACACCCTTCTGAGCAGTCATTGATTCCTTTCTTCAAGTGTTTGCTCTATTTAAGTTGCTTGATGTATGGCCATGGATGCAGAGATAATCAAAATATTTTGCTTCTGTTTGTCTCTTTTAGGATGAGAAGTACTGGAACAGGAGGCATAAAAATAACGAGGCAGCAAAGCGTTCCCGAGATGCTCGCCGTCTCAAGGAGAACCAAATATCCGTTCGCGCCGCCTACTTGGAGAGGGAAAATGCCGCTCTCAGACAGGAAGTGGCTGAGATGCGGAAGGAACTGGGCCGTTGTCGCAACATCCTTAGCAAATACGAGAACCGTGTCGCTGACCAGTGATGGCGGTGTGGAGGAAAATCAGGAAGAGGAGGAATATAAGCTGGATTAAATTTAAGACTCTGATTTTCTGGGTGGCATGATGGACAGAATGGGGTCAGGAGGATGATGTGGAAGGTGGTGATTATGATGATGAATGTATAAGGCAAGGAGAAGGTTTGTGTTTTGATGCTCAGGTGTCTTGTTTTGTCGAGGAGTCAACTCTTAAAAGTGATCGATGGAGAGAATAATTTAACAGAGGAAAGATGTGACTTTTAAGAGTTTTGTTAATGGAGAATTGTATATTTTTATAATACTTCAGAAAAATTTAGAGGGAGAGCAATTCTGGAGAATAATTTTGTATATTTTCTACATGTTTGGGACACAGAGATGGGGAATGCTATGTTAAATATCATTTTAATTTAGATAAGTCGGGAGATGTCTAAGAGGTTATCAGCAATACAATGGGCATTTTTCTGGCTTGATGATCATAGTGGCGATGCAGCAGCAGGGTTGAGGACGCATGCAACAATTGTAATATAGAGAGCAAAATTATCTTCTTAAAAATCGTATAGTTCAACATCTTTTGGATTTTATTCAAGCACTTACTTTTTTTCCTGTCATGTATCAGTCACTGGGCTTGCTTGAGAGAGACAGAATGAGAGACATGAGGGGACACTGTGTATACAGTTTTATCCAAAACTTTTCCTGACCACGTCTTGTGTGTTCATTTTCTAATAGAACAGCTTTATCTTTTTGAATTATGTTTCAAAGCTTCCCTGCAATATTTACTCTTTGCACCTTGGGGGTAACTTCAATTGATTGGAAAATCTTTCTCCATACTTAGATCTCTTTCTTCTATCCCAATGGAGTGCTCTCAGTCTCCTCTGGTGTTTGGTGCTGGTGTAAGCCCGTTGTGGAGCCCGAGGTAGTTCTGCTCCTCTGCATCCTCTTTGAATTGCTCCTGTGTTTCTATATCCATGTCTCTATTTCTGTCTGCTCCAACTGCTCTAACAGTTATGTGCAAACTCTTCCCATTACATTTTGTCCTCTCATGTACCTCAACAGTACACAGAGCATTTAAATCTCAGTGTCGTAACGTACTCTGAAATGGTAATCAATCCTCCCAGTAAGAAGCACATCCTTACTTGACTGTATTAAATGAACACAGTTTAATTAGCATTATGATTGTGCAGAGATATTTTGTGTATAATGGACAAGCCTATACTGTTTTATGTATTTGATGTATTTCAGGAGATGGGTTGAATACCCCCATTGAGTGGAATGGTATTAATTTCTCAGATGTCTGGGAGAAATAAAAGCCAAAATTTGCTATGTTTATCCACAAAGCTTGTTGCTATTTAGCGCTTTTTTCCATACTGCTCCTTCCTCACGGTTTACCTACTTTTTATGGTATCTATTAACTTCTCTGTGTTCCCACAACACCTACACAGGAACATGGTACACTATGATATGTTCCTAGGGGGAGGGATGACTAGTAATAGAGTGTGATTTAATCCCTTTAATGACCATGATGAATAGTTACCATTACAGCTATTGTTATTGTTATTATGATGATTATCCCTGATATTGTTGGTGTTTTATATTATTGAATGTTTTCTTTCTTTGGATGAACATGATCTGTTGCACCTTGAAACATCTTTTATCTTCAGTGTTCCTCAGAAAGACTATTCAAATGGAAGGAAAAAAAACCCTCGTCCCCAGACATTCGGCATCACTCACTTTTACTCTGGAAACTACTTGCACCATCTTTTGACCATGGATTACACTACCGTTGCTTGGTAACTTGAACATGATTTTCATGCAGACTTATTTTACCTTTTCATGACGACCTCCTCTGTTCCCCAGTTGTGTGTGGACTATGCACACAGCTGATTTGCTCCTTGTTGGTTTGTTTCAGCCTTTATCACCTCATTCAGTGATTGTTTGCTCTCCCAAGAGGATATAGTCTCTAATAACTTCACAGATGTGGTTGATAAATCTTTTAGAGACTCTTAACTGATCAACTACCCTGCTGCATCAGTAGTGTCCATGGTGCCCAACCCGCCAGTCACTGCTGGTTATTTGGATGTAGTTGAAATTTCCCAAAAACACCAATAAAAGATTGTTCTCATTCACTGTTGCACTGTTTTCCTTGAGCGTTTTATCACAAGTTTTTTCTTGCATGCTTCACTTAATCTTGAGCTTGAATAAAAGCCAGTATTGAGGGGAAGAATGGGCCACAGGGGTCAAATTTCAGCTTGATAATGAGACTATGACATGCCTTGGGATGTTCTGGGACTAATTGTTTTGAGTTTCTCCATGTTTGTTCACACTGTGTGCATTCCACACAGTTCAAATATGTATTATTGCCCAACAAACACAATGTTGCTCAATGTTGGAGTATTTTACACCCTCAATTGAATATATATACTACATTTGAGGGGCTGATGTGCTCACATATAAGATAAAAAAAGAGATTGAATATAGTTGTGAGATGGATTAAAAATACTTCTGATAAAGCAACAAGCCAGTCTGGTTTGGAAGAAGAAAAATTCCATTGAACATATCAGGTAAAAATCCATCAACTTCCTCCTTTACGTATAATTTCCTTGGTGTTTATTGTGATATGCTGCAGCAATCATATACATGTCATCCCTTCGTGCTTTGTCTCAACAGAAATGGGTGAAAGGTCTTTCAGAGTGGAATTTTCCTCACTTCTCTCCTCCTCAACACAAACCAGATGTGTACTCCTTGGCTGTACCCTCTCTGAATGTCTCCCCCTCCCTGGTTCCCCCCTCTAACCCTCTCCCACCCTTTGTTCCCCCTTCCTTAAATGTGCTGCGTCCGCGTGTCCCTCACTCATAGCCTCTGAGGCCCAGCTTCAAGGATGGATGCTGCACTGCTGCTGCTCTCCCTGTGGGCTCTGACTGGAACAGTGTCCCTGCAGGCTTCAGGTAAACCTTCCATCACACCTGAGACACAACTAATACCTGCATGCACAATAAACACTACTGGACTATCACCAAACAGTAGGGATAAATGGAGAATAAGAAAAGTGCCCTCAAGCAATACTTTGCCAGACAGGCTGGGCTTTTGTTTTGGCATGCTCTCTTGTATTTTGAAACGAAGCTGATCAATCAACCATGGGTTGCATATCTGCATTTAATTCAACTTAATTATTAAGATTACTGAGGCTGTCTGTGCATGTTTTGGATAGTTGATTTGAATCAGTAATGTTAATTTTTATTCAAAGGACAGCTCAATTTTCAGTGCTCTATGCAAATGCATGGATGTCAGTCAAGTCAATAACTTCCCAGTGAGTTTACTGCTCCTATGACAACAGTTTTTTTTTTTTCTGTTACAAGCTTAAGTCATTGATCTTTAGGACACTATGCGAATGCAGTTTGAGTACTATTTACCTTTAAGTTGATTGCAGTTTTTCCATAACATTAGCTCATATTTTATAGTTATCTGTAATCATTTCATACAACGAGTGTGGAATGTTATATTTTTTCCAGGGTAATCATGTGTGTTGTGCACTACATGTATGTTTATGGTCTGCATGTATTTTTATGGTCACACGTGCTCTGCTTAGAATTGTGTTGAAAAAGGGGAGCCCAGCCCGTCGCCCCCTTTTCCTCCCCTCTTCTTCTGAAATGTTCAGGACATTGAGGGTGTGCCGATCTTAGTGTGCACCCTACAGTAAGTGGGTGATTAAATTCTATGAAATGTGATGGAATACACATGGAAAAGAGAAGGTAATACAGATCAGCTGAAAGTTTTGGAGCACTCCTGCCGACTGATTCTGTTTACATACAAATTTCAATTTAGATCAAGTATCACTACTGAGAAAAAGATTATAAGCAGCCCCCCTTTTTCCATTAAAAACAATACTGATCGCTGAATAGCAAGGGCAACAAAGCCTACCATCCAAATACTCACTCATCTGGCAACCTGGGTGGCAAATGTTTGCCCGGCCACCCACTCTGAATTTGCTCTCCTTAAAGCAGAAAACAAAGCAGAACTGGCAAACAGAATCTCTTTACGACCCTTAGACTGTGAATTTTTTTTTTTTTTTTACAAGGGGCCATAAATAGAATAGAAGTAAACAAAGGGACAATTACTTCAGTGGTGTGATAGTGTGTGGGCATCACAACAGGGTCATGTCCGGAGAGACTTCTGGGAGAGGAGAGGAGGAGGACGTGTCCTCGGCCTTGCAAATCTGACGACGACTGTGGCAACAAACGCCAGTGTCTGTGTGATGGCCAGTGTGGTCTCAGCTGTGTGGCTCCAGGTAACTATTTGTATGTGTGTGTCCTCAGTTGTCACTGTGAAAAGTGTTGTGGGCTCAGTCATTAAAAGTGTGTGTGTGTGTGTGTGTGTGTGTGTGTGTGTGTGTGTGTGTGTGTGTGTGTGTGTGTGTGTGTGTG
>JAPMNP010716366.1:0-25673 GCA_029874935.1 Atherina boyeri | reverse complement strand
TGTGTATGTGTATACATATATATATATATATATGGACAGAATTTTATTTTTCTAACTTGCACATCTGCTTTTTGCCTCAGCTTCCATCTGATTTCGACACAGAAGCAGTTCTCTTGAAGTTCCCTGTGCTCTATGAAGAAAGTATGAACACGGTTCTCGTCCAAGAGATGGAGCGCTACAATACGTATGAACAAATAGATCAATGACAAATTATAAGCCATAGTCACCAATCATTCTGTACATCTTAACTGCTGTTTTTGTTCTCTCAGGTTGTGTAGTACAATTCGTGTGAGTCTACAGAACCTGTTAAAAGCCATTAAGGGTTTGGTGGTGATGGATTCAGAGCTGGAGGCTGTTGCTGGCAGTTTAATTGTGGGCAAGGTCCCAGAAAAATGGGCCAAACGTTCTTACCCAAGCCTCAAGCCCTTGGGGAGTTACGTAACTGACTTTCTCTCAAGGCTAAACTTTTTACAGGTAAGACTTTTAAAATGAGGATGTAATTTAAACAGTATGTTTATCACTGGTCTGGCGGGACATGCAAGTTGAGTTTCTCTACTTGTCTTGTATTTTTACTTACACATTGTGTGCCTATAGGTTTGGTATTATACCACAAAGCCCAGCGTGTTCTGGCTGTCTGGCTTCTTCTTCACACAAGCCTTCCTTACTGGGGCTATGCAGAACTATGCCAGGAAATACCATGTCCCCATTGACATGTTAGGCTTTGATTTTGAGGTCTGAAAACATGCACTTTATAATTCCTCCATCTCCATATTCAAACATGTTCTCAGAGCCCTATAGTGCACTTACATGCAGTTTTATTTTATCTAACAGGTTCTTCCTATTGATGAGTGTGAAACAGCACCTGAGGATGGGGTCTTTATTCATGGATTGTTTCTTGATGGCGCTCGATGGGACATAGAAAGGTAGATGCAATAATTAAGTTATTTGTAAGATGAAATAGACAGCAAAAACTAAATAAAAAGCACAATTACTGATCTGCAGGTGGTATTGTAAGTACTGGGAAACACAGTGCCACCGCTATTATCAAGGCACGAGTAGGTGGATGACAGATCATCCACACCCACATGAGGTTGATGAGCAAACTGAAGAGGGTCTGCAGTAGATTTTACCTGCAGTCGCTTCGCTGCTCTTGCTTTGCTATTTATATCATCCTCATGTGGTTTGCAGAACATGTCCCTATCTGTAGTTTAAAAGCAGGGCTTTGCAGTGCTTATGGATAGAGACTGCCTTTGAAAATGTAGAAAGGAGGCTTCATTTATTCAAGTTTTGTAGAAGTAAGTATTTGAGGCACTTAACTTTCTATGTGATGCTGTTTTATATCACATTGCATGTGAACAAGAAATATCTAAACTGTTTTTGCAATACAGTATCAATAGATTCATGATCTTTCACATTTGCTTGGCTATAATACTGTGACATTATCACATAGACATTTTTCATTACTAATGAAATGCAGGAAAGCATGATGACTTTTTGATTCTCTTATCATCAGTGGAGTTTTGGATGAGCAGCACCCCAAAGTCCTTTTTGACTCAATGCCCATCATCTGGATAAAACCTGGTAAGTATTGGATTATTTTACACACTGCCAGTGTTAATATTTCAAACCTTTTGATATTTGCATGTTATGCCATTAGTGTTTCATCTACACTATTTATGTATTTCTAATTATTCCCTCTCATTTTCCTGACTCTGTATTTCCTTATTTTATCTTTATCTCTAACAGCTGAAAAGAAAAGTATTGGTCAATCTCAGAAACTGTATGATTGCCCTCTCTATAAGACCAGTGAAAGGAGAGGCACTCTCTCTACCACAGGCCACTCCACAAATTTTGTCATGTCCATGATGTTGCCTACCAGCCAGCGCCCACAGCACTGGATCAAACGTGGTGTGGCCATGCTTTGCCAGCTCGATGACTGAGACAAGTTAATACACCACTGGAGTCTCCAACACTTAAAGTGGCACTTTGAAAGGCCACACAGATGCATTTTAAAACGTTGTTTCTTAATAGTGCATAATTAAACATGATTTATTTGACCAATTTTGAGTATGCTCATGGTTCCATTTTTAGGTCAGATGGTTACTTCAACACAAAGTGTAACTGCTTCCTTAAAATTAAGTAAAAGCAACAATGCACTCTAGATATGCTGTAACCTATATAGGGAATATTTTCAGCTGGCCTTTTTCAGTCCTGAAGAGTTCTTGTGTTGATTCGGTGACAAAATAATGTATGAGTGTGGCCCATTGTTGATTAATTTAATAAACATTTTAGAAATGTGTGCATCATACTTTGTATGTGCATCCCTCATGTGGACCTGCTGTGCATGAGACTAGTGCACACCATTTCTTTTTTCAAATATTTAGAGGATGAAACCATCTGGCATTGCTGACTTCTGAGTTTTTGCATCAGGTGTCAAGAGCAGGAGTCCTCTCCAGGCATTAAGGAAAGTATACCTGGCTTTTTTAAATGTTTACACAGCCACTATATGTAACAGTAAAGTAAACCCTGGTTAAATTAAATGATATTCTAAAAATGTCTTTCTAAAATAAAATAAAAGATGTGAATGAATAATAAGAGAACGTTATGACAGTGTTAATGCTACAAAACTAGTTTAGCTAGAAATACCTGATGAGTGAAACCTTTTAGTGTGCGCATTCTTTAACTTCTCTGCCTTGTGGTATCATTTGCTAATCTTTGTCGCCCTTTTTTACTTAACTGTAAGCTGATTGTGTCTACAAAACCTACATGAAATCAAGATATGAGGCAAATATCAGAACATATTTCAAGATGTGCACAAATCTATCTGTCACAAGTAGGTGTTTCTGCCAAAGTGCTCCAGCTGTGTGTGTGTGTGTGTGTGTATGTGTGTGTATTTTTAGTTTAGTTTATTTGTTCTGCACATATATCACATAGATACAGCACAAGGAGGGGAACGAAACCCAGCAGGGTTTATACAGAGTTCCACTCCACTTGCATTAATAAACAAAAAAAGGGCATGCAGACAAATAAATTAAATAACAAAAAGAGGGGAAAAACATAATATTTTTAGTAGCATGATCATCCTAATTGAAGTAACTAAAGTTACAGATGTTGGAAAGTAGAAAAGTAACAAAAGTATAGAACAGCTTATGAGTGTCAGTAAGACTATAGAAGACTGCAGGGAACTATAACAAAAAGCTATCATTGTTAAATAAAAAGGTCTTTCAACTGTTTTTTAAAGAGAAGCTGAGAAGACATGGATCTTAGGGACAGACTTAAATTACTCCATAGTTGAGGACCCCTAAAACTGAGGTCAGTTTTATGTCCTGAAGTTCTTGAGAACGGTAGGACAAAATCGATTTCTCTATGTCTCGTTTGATGAACATGAGTATCTGAAATAAAGTAAAAAAAAGTGCTGTAGTGTTGGTGGTAGATCTTCTATCTTATAAATAAACTTATGTATGAATAGGCATGATAGATAGACATTAACTTTCTCAATTGGTAATCTTGTATCTGAGAAATAAAGGTGCAGAAGGGGCATATTTAGAAGAGTGAGAGATCATACGCAAAAATTTCTTCTGAATTTTACAAACTTTTGTGAGGTAAGTGGGAAAAGTAGCTCCCCAGACAATATTGCAGTAATTCATAAAGGGAAACAAAAAACTATAGTAAAGGGTTAAATAAGCAGATGAGTGGATTGAAGGTAAAACATTTTTTATAATATTTAACATTTTGGAAGATCTTGTACAGACTAGATCAACATGATTAGACCAAGTTAAACCTTCATCTATCAGAACACTTAGAAATTTAGTTGAAGTCACTTGAGTGACTGGAGCTCCATCAATTTCTATAAAAACGTGTTCTTTGGGGTAAAATTTATTTATGTTGAGGAATATCATAAAGTTAATTTTTTAACATTGAGCATTAATTTGTTAGTGCGAAACCAGTTTGATAATATTTTAACTTGTCGTTAACATGTTGGATCAAGGTGACAAAATCCTCGTGTACTGCAATGAGAGTGGTGTCATCTGCAAATAATATGGGTAGAAAATTATCACAACAAAGGAATAAGTCATTAATATAAATTAGAAATAATAGATGACCCAGAATAGAACCCTGGGGAACCCCAAATGAAATTTGAGAGGTTTTAGAAGAGAAACCATTAAGATAAACAAATTNTTCTCTGTTAATAAGGTAATTGCGAAATCAAACTAAGGCAATACCCTCCACTCCATATCTATTGATCTTAGAAATCAAAATATCATGTGAAACAGTGTCAAAAGCTTTACTTAAATCTAGAAAAACACTGAGACCATTTTTTTTTATTATCAAGGGCATTTGATATATGGTTTACAAGCTGTATTAATGCATGTTCAGTGGAATATTTTTTTTCGAAACCCATATTGGTGTTTGTATATAATGTTGTTTATTATTAAATGTTTATTTAATCGATTTATAGACGAGTTTTTCAAATATTTTAGAGATACAGGGCAAAATGGAAATAGAACGATAATTGCCAAACACCTCAGCATCACCTGATTTAAATATGGGAATAACTTTTGCAATTTTAAGATCTTGGGGAATAATTCCAGATTGAAATGACAAAGAGATAACATGAGTAAGAGGTTGAATAATATGATTGATGGTCTCTTTAAGGAGGATACTCTTAATGCCATCGTGGCCAGGAGCTGAGTTCTTTAAAGAAAAAATAATATCTCGGACCTCCTGCGTGGTTGGAACATCAAGATTAGGGAGGGAAGTCTACAATGAATACAGTTTTATTAGCGAGTGTATGTATGCACCGGCTGGTGGTAGCTGTTGCTGTACTTAGTGGGTCAAAGCTAGGTGCAAAGACCCCGTGATCTGATATTTATAGTAGAGGAACTATAAATAGCAGCTGCATGTGTGTGTGTACCGAGGAGCCCACTGGCTATACCGGTGTAAAAACTACCAAGGGACTACAGCCATTTTACTTAAGGTAAACACCTCAACCTGAAGAAATGCACGATCAAGATAAGAACTTGACTGATTACAGTAGTGTTGAGGGCAAATGGTATTATAATACACTTATTGCTTCTAAACATCCATGATATTGTTGAATGTAAAAGTCTAGTAAAAAAGCTTATGTTGTTTTTCTGACATCTTCTCTGCTACTTTAAGATAATCTGTGTTTAAAAAGCTGACAGGCACCAATCATTGTGTGGTATGAATCTTTACACTTTGATCATGATTAAGGAGACATACTGTTAATTCTCTATATAGGGTAGGCCTATGCTTATACAGTAAAGTTAAAAAGGTTTGGTGGCAAAAACCTGCACATGATTAACTGGAATAGTTATATTTGATTTCTGGAGTGTATTTTTGAGCCAACATAAGATTGACTGCAACTGTTTCCTGAACAGCTGCACTGATGCTGTCTTCATGATTGCATATGTTAGTTCTTGGGTCCAACTTTTAATGGTCTTGTTTACTTTTGTATGCTTTTCATAGCAATCCCTTCTACACTGCCGTTTTTGGTCTAACAGATGAACACAGAGACAGAAGATGACTTTTATCAATCGGAAGATGATCTGGATGAAGATGAGGCAACACAATACATGATTGAACAAAGTCTGGTTCAGTATAGAACACTTAAAGGGTTAAATCCAAGGTTAAAATCTATTAAACTTATCTTAAGATACAACATTCTTCAATTTATGCATCTCTTTCATTATGTGAGTCCTTATGTTGTATCATGACTTAATAGTGATCTGAAACCCAGTGAGGACCCTGATGAGATTTTCAAAGCAATCAAAGAGGGTAAGTAGCCAATTGATTCACCTCTCATAGCTCATTCACAAAGTTATCAGGGTCATCAGAAGTTCTGATATGATGACCCATCTACATATTTAGGTGATGAGGTTGCTCTTGACAGACTGGTAGTGCAACCGGAAACTCTATCCAGAGTTGATGAACGAGGATGGATCCCCCTGCATGAAGCTGCAGCTCAAGAGAAGAAAATAATACTAGAGATAATCTTCTCAGGTAGGAATGGCAAAAATGTTTGATACTGTCAATACTTTCCCTTTTTTTATAATTTTGTTACATGTTGATTCACTTCTGGGTGTTTGGGTTGCAGCATCGCCCCCAGGAGCAGCTCAGTGTCGCACTCTGAAGGGTGAGACACCTCTCTTTCTAGCTGTGGTCCATGGACTCAGAGCGAATGCAACATTCCTGTTACAGAATGGTTGTAGCCCAGATATCCAGAATGATGAGCAAGATTCTCCTTTGGTAGCAGGTATCTCTGTCTATTTCACTGAGTAGTACATTACATTTTTCAAATATAACGTCATGCTGTAGTGTATAGGCATATTTCTAACTCTTATTTTCTCCTCACTTCTTAAAAGCTATTTTGAATGACCTGTATGACTTGGCCACACTTCTGCTTCGTTACAATGCCAATGTAGACCAAAAAGGACCGCTAGACAGGACAGCCCTACATGAGTCAGCCTTTTTAGGTCTGGAGAACTTTGTGCATCTGCTATTAGAGTCGGGTGCCAATCCAAATGCCCCTGATATGAAAAAGAAAACTCCACTGGCTCTGGCTGCACTGAACGGACATCTTAATGTGGTGGAAGTTTTGTTACAAAAAGGTAAATGTGGTGATTTAATTGTTTTTTGCTTTTTCACATGTGATTTGGTAAAAGAAAAAAAAAAAAAGGTAGTAAAATACAAAATAAACATTATGCAAGAAATTCTGCATATCAGTAACACAGACATAAGATGTTTCATTGTCTTTGTCCAGGATATGTACCATACAAACCTCTAGAGATAAAAGAAGCTCATACAGTATTCTTTTAATTTTTACAACTTGGCCGCAAAGAGTAAAATAGGGGGAATATGCCGTTAAATGTACATTAGATTTCCTGTCTTTGTTATTTTGCAGAAGCCCATGTTTGGTCTGAATCAGACTCGGGTACCGTTTTGTTTGATGCAGCAGCATCAGGAAACCCTGACATCATCTCCTTGCTGCTTGACCATGGAGCAGACCCCAACCTTCCTCTTTACAGTGGGCACCTGCCAATTCACCGCGTGGCATACCATGGACATAGATTGTGAGGAGCATCTGCGCTCGCGCTGTCACTTTTTTTAAACAAAGTTTCAAGTAGTGCCAGTCTCTCACTTTTAATGTTCTCTAACAGGGCACTAGAAGTCCTCATCCCAGTGACTGATCTGCATGCTGTGAAGGAAAGTGGGATGAGTCCTCTCCATTCTGCGGCTGCAGGAGGACATGCCCATTGTGTGGAGATTCTGCTCAAGGCCGCCTTTGATCCAAACTTCATGCTGCATCCAAAGGTGCGCCGCGGATACGATGATGAGCGTAGGTCTGCCCTCTTTTTTGCGGTGTCCAACAATGATCTCCAGTGCACTCGCTTGCTGTTAGAGGCTGGAGCGATGGTAAACCAGGATCCTATCAACTGTCTTCAACTAGCTCTCAGACAGGGCAACTATGAACTCATCAACACCTTGCTGAAATATGGGGCAAATGTCAACTACTACTCCCGTATCAACACAACTCACTTTCCCTCAGCGCTGCAGTATGCTCTGAAAGATGAGGTTATGCTGAGAATGATTCTGAATCATGGTTATGATGTCAGGCGCTGCTTTGACTGTCCATTCGGTGACAGTTCCCATGATTATGCTCCTTGGACGACCTCAGTCATCAAAGACATGGTGGTGAGGCAAACTTGTCTGAAAATGAAAATGTTTAAAGATTGGAAGTTTTCATTTTGAGGGTTCATTTTAACTGACCTATGACTTTCTTTGTCCCTTTCTAGTTCTGTGAGGTGATAACTGTGTCATGGCTCAAGCACCTATCTGCTCAGGTGGTGCGTATCATGTTGGATTACACTGACCACGTTTCCTTTTGCCCAAAACTTAAGGAGACCTTGCAGGAACAGGAACAGTGGCCAGAAATCTGTCACATCCAAAGTAAGAACTACTGGCTTTTTTGTTTGTTTGTTTGTTTTTTTTGTTTGATGTATTCTTCATTCACCCCTTCTGGCTTTATTTGTTTTTTTTTTGACTGACAGGAAATGCACGGAGCCTGAAGCACCTGTGTCGGTTGCGGATAAGGGAGCATTTCAGTCTTCTGCGCTTGAGAGCTCCAGTTTTTATCAACTTCCTTCCTCTTCCTCCAAGGCTGAAAGATTACCTACGCTTCAAGGAGTTTGATGTTTACAGCAGGGGCAGCATGGTTAACCCCTAGTGAAAACAAAAACATTAAAAGATGTCACTGATATAATTCTTTATATGAGGACATATAGGTGTTCAATAAGTTATATGATAAGCTTTCTACCTTGTTATGTGTTTTGAAATGTACGTGTTTTATGTTCTTTATAACAATTCTTGCAATATTGTTTGCATAAAACCTGTACCTAATCAGAATCAGAAAACTTTATTAATCCCCAGAGTGAAACTGAATAGTTATAGTGGAATGTTATTATCTCCTGCAAGAATTTGCTCATATTCGTAGTGACCTCTTTTCCCCCTCTTTTCTGTTTATATGAAGTGTAAGTCACTCTTTGAAGAAGGAAAACTGTATGTGAATAAGACTTTAAGAACCACTACCTCTTTATCACCACCTTGTGATATAATTGAGTATTGCAAAAGTAGATTGTAGACCAGTTGTTTTCACCTTGTTGGTTTTAAGCATTTAGGCTGTCATTTATTAAATATAGCCTACACATATTAAAATATGCCTTTGGCATGCATAGAATAAAAGTAACACATAAAAGCATAGCGTAATTATTCAAAGTTAAGTGTTCATAGCATCATCTTCCATCTTTCTTTGCTTGTTGCATGTTATTAAAAATAGAGTTTTCTTCAATGTTATAATAAATATTTTCATTTTCACATCCGTGTTCCTGCTCACCTCAAAAGTCCTAACATCATCATGGTCACAACATTCTTTCTTGCAGTACATTTGTCAACCGCTGGACGGCGCGGATTTTCTCGTATGTAAACAGTGACGGCAGCGTTTTGCAGTGGAGGAGAAGAACGTGTACGTAATTTTCACAATGGCGGAGGCTGGGTGAGGAGGAGAGTGTGTGTGTAAAGCGGCGTCGTAATCGTTAGAGCTACATTGCCCTTAATACGCGCACGGTGCCCGAAAATGGCCCTGAATCCCAACACGTTGGGAAAGACGGACTCAGAATGTACTGCGACGGGGTATCCACACCCGGAGGGCGGCGAACCCCAGAAGAATCCAGCCGCCACCTCGGCCACAGCCAACCAAAATGGCGATCAGCCTGGATGTGGAGACAGTGTAATGCCCGAACAAGAAGCCCCTGAACGGCGGAGGAGCGTGCCGGTGGACGCCCGGAGCTGTAGCAGCTCTCCTTCGCCTGCCCAGAGAACAGGCGAAGAGTTGCCACGGAGAAATTTTCAAATCCCGAGGAAGACAAGAGAACGGAAAGGTGGTGCCATATCGCTGCTATTTTGAACAGAGCCTGCCCTGTCTTTCATAATTCTGCTGCATGTTGCTAGCCTGCTAGCTAGCTGGTTGGTTCCGCTGGTTTAATTATTCCATCACACATTCGCCGACGTCCCATCTTGTAATTCAATTGCAGTCATGCAGTGTAAGCACACAGATTGTCTCAATTTGCGTTGCCTTGTTTCCAGACATAACGCTAGCTTTGGTGGGTTGGCTCAGGTTACCAGTTTGCCAATGGCCAGCAGCGTTGCTGAAGGCGCCCGAAAGCGGCACTTTTGAGGACTGTCCATCTGAAAGCATACCTTGTTTGAGTTCTACACCTTTTCATGGGACTATAGTCTGAGTGAAAACTGCAGCAGGAGTTAAAGGTTCCTTTCTGCCATCACCTGACAACATGTGGGAGTTTGTTTGACCTCAGTGAAGGGCATGGTTTAATCCACCCCACCCGTCCATCCAAAATGTTCACAGCCGGGCAGCCCACCCCTTTCCCCAACTTTATTTCACCGGTGTTTCAGAGCATCCCATAGACTAAAAACTTGACCTCAGGACCTCCCAGAGATGACCATATCCAGTTCCCCTCACTGTCATTGTCTTTTCCAAATATAGTCTACTTTAAATTTCGGATGGTTAGTGTTTGCTTCAAATCCCTTACAAGTAGACATTTGTAATATTTGCCCCCTTAAAATGTCTAACTTTGCCAGCTGTGAGGCAGACTTGACTATTTGTGCTCTGACCCGTATTTATCCGTTTGCCTCACAAATGAGATTCTTACTGCCTGTTACCCCTCAACTGGAAGTTGTTAATGCATCATTCAAGTTGCCTGAAATCAGCTAGTGGCGGTTTCATTCTTTGCATTTGTTTGGATTAACATAATATGTAAATTAAGTCAGGTAAGAGGCTTGACCTATGCAGCAGGTTGTTGATGCAAGTCATAAGTAGTTGCTATTCTTTATTTATTTTTTTTATTATTATTTTTCTCCAGTCCCAATTGATATAAGAAGACTGCAAATGTGTTGTAGCACATTTCAGTATTTTTTGTGCTGCTGCTGCAGGCCAGGAATAAGTTTGCAGATCTTTTGTAAACATACACAATAAGGAAAGAAAAATTCTCTGCATACTGTCAGTTCCCATCCTCTACATGATTTATTTCCTGTGATAACGTGGTATAACTCTTGTCTTATGCAATGAAGAAATATACACTTAAGAGATTTTTTTTTATGCCAAATTAACTTTTACATGCACTCAGATGTTGGTACTTATTTTAACATGGCTGTCTCCCACAGGTTGATATAAAAAGCTCCCTTTGCTGTCATCTTCATCAGCTGGTCGCTATTACTGTCTATAATGCATATTAACCCACTTATTGACTTTGTGTGTGCAGGCTTGTATCAGTTTCTGCCCCCCGACAGTCGAGAGTTTGAGGACCTTGTGAAGATTATCTCCTCATTTTACCTCGACTCATCGTCACGAGGAACTTTCTCCTACTGTAAAGCTCGGCTAATTCACAATGAGCTACTGGACAAGGAGGTTGGTCACTGTTCTTGTGTAGGAAATATTGCAAAATCTCCAAAGCCATGATGGTGAACTGGCATGTATTATTTGTTTTAACTTAAGAAAAAGTTTCCAGCCTCCAAGTTGCACATTCTTAGATGCTTAAGGTTCAGACGGCTGTAGTTCATATATTGTATGTTGCCTTCTCATGGCAGTTCATTGAGAAGCGGCGAGAGATGAAGCAGGAGGGGCGGGCCGAACAAGAACTCGCAGAGTCGTACTGCTTCCTTTTTCCTGACAAGTCCAAGGTTAGCCATCTTGCAAAGCCTTGCTCACATGTAAAATATTTAAAATACATAATTTGGTTTTTATGTTATACTGAGCTTTGGATTATTTTTTTCTCCCATCTCCTGTGTCCAGCTCCAGTGGATCTGTGAGAAGGGTCTGTCAGTTGGACACTGTAGGATTACTACATTAGGAAATCCATCAGTGGGTAAGCTGGTCTCTTCTGTTCTGACAATATGGATCATTACTATGAATATTGGTACAGATCTGCTTCAGCATTCTTATCCAATAAACTTCCCATCTGAGGAAAAGAAAACAGTTTACTGCAGAAACATGAGTTACATCCTTGTCAAAACAGAATACGCATTGAAAAAAATAAGACTTAACTTTGTCTGTTTTTTTTCTGATCAGTATCAAGCATTAATAAATGTTTGACACATGTTGGCTGATTTTATTTTTTTTGTTTTGTTATAATTTTGATTCTTTTGTCATTTTCAGGTGTTTATCTATCCAAATATTCAGATTTATTACAAATCAATCCCTTTGAGGTGGGCTCTTTTGGAGACATGATCATATTTAAAGTCATGAGGGTAAGCCCATCTTTGTCTCTTCCCCCATCTCCTTACATTCACATCTTCCTAACTCTTGTTAGACTTTAAATAAAATTGTATATTTTATTTTCCAGGGCCGAATAAAGCCCATTCATGAGAACATGCCTAAAAATGCTATTGAACCTTCACCCAAATTTGACTGTCACTTGTCCAAAAGTGCCAATAGGGTCACATCATTGCTGTCATACAGAGCTTTTGAGCTCACACAGGTAAACCTGGACTTCACTTATTTATGTTTTTTCCTTCATATGTTATGAATTGCAACCATTCACTAAAGTATCTCTGTATCTTGCAGCAATATTTTTTTGAGTTTGCTTTTGATGAGATCAAGGCACGGCCCAGGCACGTGTGCCCCTATGCTGTGGTTTCCTTTCAGTACAAAGGCAAGGAGGCTGCAGCAACTCCTATGGCTGCACACAGGTATATTATCCTGCAGGAAATTGTGGCACTCAGTAAGCATTTCTAGGAAGTTTGCAAGGCATGTGTGGGATGTTTGCTGTGCTCTCTATTTCTAAACTGTTTCTCTCTTGCACAGGTTTAACGCCATTTCCCTTGAGGGAAGTAGAGGTAAACCTTTTCATCTTCCATTTTTAATATAGATATGATTAAACAAGCTACCACAATAACCAGTTTTACACAAATGCATTTAGAATAGTGCTGGGCAATGATTAAAATGTTTAATCCTGATTAATCGCATAAATGCCTGCAATTAATCACACAGTTACCTGCAAAATTTCCTTTTCTTTTAAAAGTACAGCTATATGAAGAAAATACAGTAACTTTGGTTTCCAAACACTAAACGATGTTTAGCAGCAGTTTTGTCTTTACACAATAACAGTTAGAATATTTCTAGTAAATCTCCTCCTTAATATTGATAGGATAAAATGAAACATTTATGACAAAGATTGATGCAAATTTTATGATTTCTTAATTAGAAGGTACCAAGTCAGCAGATTGAATATAAAGAGTGAGCTGCTTTTTTCTAAACACAGAGGAACAATATCTGGTGAATTTCAGCATCAGGTGAACAGACAGAAAGCAGGATTAGAATCTCAGAGCTTCTTGATGTGAGGTGAGATAAATCTTCACAAAATGATCAGTAACTTCCAACTTTACAACTTTAGTCGAACATCATCCAGATTTTTCTCGCCTACAAATTCTCTAACTTTGCATTCTTAGCTTACTGTTTAGCAAAACTGGACACCGCTTTTATCTGATAACTAAAGAAAGAGTTTTGTCCAAGTTCTCCTTTTTTATGTTCATCCTGGTGACACTCAGAAACTCGCCAGGATCACAGACTGAGCTGCTCTGAGATACATTAGCTTCTGGATTATTTACACTTCTTACTACTGTTTTCCTTCTTTCCTTTGTAACAGACAGCTGACTTTTCTTCATTCTGATAAACCCACTCTCTCCTGTTTGTTTACCTCAGAAGCAGTAGATACTAGCTGCAGGTACACAAGAGGTAGAAGGTAGTCAGAGGTGGTCGGCCCTCGAAGAACCCTTCTGGCTGGGGGAACACAAGGGTCTGCGACTGTTGGCATGCACAGCCTCTGCATGAGGTTTCTCTGTGTGTTCAGTGCCAGTTAGCAAAAGACTTTTAAAAATAAAAGACAAGCCGCATTAACGCGCCATAAAATGATTAACGCCGTTAACTGATTAACGCGTTAATGCAAAAATAACGCATTACCATGCCCGGACCTAATTTAAAGCGATCCATGAATCTAACTTCAGTCCTGGAAGTTAGAAAAATATGAGTAGATTTGTTTTAATGGCTGAACTCTCAGAATCTTTTAATGAATTTGATGCAGAATGAATTTTGTGACTTGGATCTTTTGACCTTTTTGTGCTGTTGGTGCTGTTTCAGGGAAAAGCTGCTACACTGTGTGGAGTGGTCCACTAGTGAACAAGGACCAAGAGTTATTCCCAATATCTTTAAGATCCTTCTCGCGTCCCTACCTTCCTTTCAGACTGTGAGTAAACCATTAGACTCCCACATTTCTATGCATTTCTGTAGCACCTCTACAGTGGTACTCACATTTTCTCTGTTAATCATTGAAGACACTTTAAACCACAAAAGATTTTTATATGCTGACCTTTAACACTGCACAGATCTTGTAGGTAAGGCGATAGAGATAGAATTTACTTGGGCAATATAGAGTTACTGTGTGGAATTTGTTATGAATTGCCGTCTGATAAATGTCTTCTCCAGGCCTGAGAAGTTGGAGATGAATCGGGGCATGCAGCTGGAGCAGGTGAAGAGAAAAATTCCCTCTGTGCTCTTTTCCTGGGACACATACAGTATATCACGAGAAGGTCAGTTTGGGACACACTTTTGTGTCTCTTTTAATGAAATAATAGAAAATAAACTCTGGGCATGTAGGCAGCTGCACATTCCTTGAAATCTATTTCAGAAGTGTCACGATGTAGTTACATCTGTCTTGAAATGTTTTATATAGCATACAGAATATAAATGGCTACACAGATGATTTATGTATTTCACCCTTGTTATTTTTGCATGCAGTCATGAAGTGTGGGATGTCCTGCAGCCTGTTTGAGGTGGTGGATGGAAAAGGCAAAGCAACCAGTGGTAGTCTGGCAGCTCTGATCAGCAAACTGGAGAGGGACCGGATGGTAAATCCTATACCTGTTACAGGCCAGGTTCTCATCCAAGAAGTTCCTAAAACCATTTAGTAAACTTAATTACCTCAGGATTTCAAGTATTTATACAACATAAATTCCTTTGGATCTTTCTGGGTAAATATGGGAAAGCTGGTGGAGAGGGAATAAAAGACACCAGTGGTTTCATTTGATGTAATGTAACTGGTCTTTGTTACATAAACAGTTTTCTTAATTAAAAGAGAAAAAAAGACATATGGTAAAAATGCTATTTTCCATACTCTTTTATTGATATTTAACATTTTCAGTAACTGATTAAAACCTAATAAACTTATCACCATTGTACATTTTACACATGGATAAATGAAAATCTGTTGGTTTTGGTGAGTGCTCTTTTTTGTGACAGTATTTCTGTGTTCTGTGTCTGCTGTTCTTGTGCAGGTGCTGGTGAAGTCCTTGTTTGACAGGGGCTTTCTCTTCCTGTTGTCCTCTGCTCAGATGGTTGAGTCAAAAGGTGCCAGAAAGCTTTTACTCTTACTTCCCTCTCATAATTTGCTGCTGTGTCATTTTGAACCACCTACTTGTCTTACCTCAGGTGAGGGTTCAGTTTTAAAAAGGCTGCTGTTTGTTCTCTAGAGCGGCGGGGGCGGATTGAGAAGAAGCTACAAGCATTATTCATCTTTCAGGAGTCAAGGATGGTTGTCAAGTATTGTAAGTTATAGTTACTGTTTCTAAAAAAAAAAAATTATGACTAATCCAGAGGGCATTGATATTGAAAATAAGCCATCTTCATTGTTTCATTTGGCACTACTATACTGACAGCTATTTTGATGAAAGATGGAAACCACTTCAAATGGGCTGTTTATGACACTGACAAAAATCCTTCCTTTTAGTATCAAGACTGTTGGAACCAGAGCCGTTGACTGTGGAACCTCGGCCAGCTATGCTGTCCTCCATGGAGACTTTCATCCCTGCAATGCACTATGCCCTGTTCAAGTTGCGTCCAAACCCAGGCAAGGATTTAAGCTCTGGGGTGGAGCGCCAGGCTACCGATTACTTAACTCGCATAGATTCAGGCACGGTGCGGCCTTTCATTCTGCCTGACTACAAGTATAACATGGACGAAAGGACAACTCCTCTCCCAGTGCCCAGACCTAAATTTAACATGGATGCTGTGCTTAGATCTTACGTCCACAACCCTGCTAACTATGTTCTACCTCTGGGCAAGGCAAAAGATACCATTGAACGAATACGGAACCCTGTACCCCCACCAGTACCAGTACCTGTACCTGCTTCGATTCCTGCTCCAGCCCCAGTGGAATACAGCCCTGTTTCTGATTGGGGTGGCTCCGATAGGGGCTCAGATAGAGCAGAGAAACCCCCAGAAAGGCTATGTCAGGAGAAGCCAGCCCAGGAGAAACCACCCCCAGACAGTAGCAAACGAAGGCCTGGTGTGGCCCACTCAAATGGTGCCCAGCTACAGCCTAAGTCCCAGGTTGAGTCCCAACCTCAGCCCCAGAAGATGCGGATGTCCCAGAATGAGTATGATAAAGACAAAATGAAGCAGCTGCTTAAGCTGATCCAGCTACATAAGAAAGCTCTCGTGAAGGATCCAGAAAGGGACCGGGGAGAGGACGGAGCCTGGGACCCTAACAGTTTAAAAAGGAAATTTGAAGGAGATGAAAGAGGAAGTGTGAACAAACACCAACGCACAGATCATTTCAGCAACGGAGAGCCCAGTAGAGGTAAGATTAGTGGCAGCTACTTGTACAGATTGATAAGAATTGTTTAATTTTATTTCTGTTTGCCAAGCACTGTCTTCCCACTGCCTTCAGAGTCAATTAATAAGAATGGATAAATAGTTTATTTGTTTCTGAACACTGTGTGATTAGCTGTCGGTAATTAAATAACTTGCATGCAATTTTAAACGTTTTCTTTTTTTTCAAGGTGCTTGCATTTTTTTGCTAATGCAGGCTGCCATTCATATTCAGTGCAAATGCCAAAGAGACAGCGGGAATTGTTGAATTAAGTTACTTGAGCCTGAAAAGAGTGATATATTTGAGATGACACATTCTCAATAAAAGATACTTTTCTTTCTTTGTAATAAATTAAAATTTAACTTCATCTGTATAAGTATTTATTGCCTGGCTGATGCTGAACTTTTGTTGCAGATACTGATAGAAAATGACTATACATCCTTAAACCAAATTTAGTAAGTAACTTCAATTTTTGTGTGTCCTGTCAGTGGCCCAGGCTGACGACATTGGTGATGATGTTGGACAGAACGACAATCTGACAGCGGTGATGGAAAGCATGGGGATCTATGACACTGACCTGAGGGCCCGCAGTAACGCCAATGCCTCAGCAGTCGGCGAGACCCAGCGTCTTCTTAAAATCCTACTGGCCACGCTCAACAAAGCCGTGGCTCAGGGTTCCATGCCTATGCAGGCAAACCACGGTGAACCTTCAACAGGCTCAGGATGGGTGGAATCAGTTCTACATGATCCACTTTTTGGGAAACAAAATGAGCCAGCATCACAAACAAACTACACAGAGGTGAGGTGTAAACTGCTTATTCCACCGTTGTTATTTGTCAATATTTTGCATTACATTCAATTTAATTATAAATGCAAAAAACGTGTTTCCTTTTCAGGAGGACATGGACTGTAGCCCTAGTAGTCCAGTCAGCTTGGGTTCCCCACTTGAGCAAATGCATCCAACAGACATCCCAACAGGGGATATTCTCGCCAATGAAGGTACCTCAAAGCATTTAGTTAACACACACTGGCTTCTCTCTTGTAGGCATATTTGGATTAGGTTAACAAGGCATCACTGTGACAGATTTCCTGTCTGCTTCCCTCCAGACAAAGCACAGCCTTTTCCTGAGCCGAAGCCTGAGCCGAAGCCTCAGCAAGAGGCCATGAAAGGAGCAGAAAGCGACCCAGAGCTGAAGACTTCTGCAGTTTTGGAAGCAAAAAAGGCTCCTGCACCTATTTTAACGGCTGTTGAGGAGGTTCCCTTCAGGCCTTCCATCAGCCTGGACACCATCCTAAACCAGGAAATCCACAGCCTCACCTCTGACATTAAAAAAATCATGCAGACTCAGCACATTTCCTATACCTCGCACCTACCCCCACGGTTGCCCCCACGCAACTGTTGGCAGCCCAACAGCTCTTTCTCAGACTTTGTCATACTCTATGTCTCTCCAGTCCCTATCCAGGGACATGTCGATGCACTGTGTGAGAAGATGGACAAGTTGATCCCAGCCCCACCTGCTCCCTCTGTGGTCACCTCGCCACCTTCCCCAGTGACAACATCTAATCTTACAACCCCACCCCCTGTGCCCGTCCAGATGTCCAAAACTAAAACGGAGCCCTTCCTGTCAAAGGGTACCGCCGTGTGTCAGAGTGGTAAAACAGGCAGCAACAAAGAGACGTCATCAACTAAAGCTAAAACAGAAGCTTCATCAGCAGAGTTAACTGGAGACATTTATTCTCCCTCTCATGTCACACCAGACTCTCCAGAGCATAACTCTCAAAATCCTAGCAGTGGCAGTGGGTCCAACCTGCTGGCTGGCAGCCTCATTGGACAGTTGAAACCTGAGGTTTTCAGCAGCTTGGTGGAGATTTTTAAGGATGTCACCAAGAATACAGTTAAATTCTACATCTACTCTGGGGACGAGGGGGAGGAGAGCACAGTCTGTAAGGAGATCAAGGTAAAATATGATGCGACAGTGAAGAGGAATTTTTATTGACAAATAGGTTATACAATTAAATTATTTTTCTATATTCGTTACAGTTAATGTTTTGGATTTTTTTTTTTTAAAGAAAAAAAAAAGTAAAAACTAAAGTGATATCTTGAAAGTCACAGACAAAACCCAGAGATGTTAAATAAATGATCTTTCTATCCAAAAACAAAAAAAAACATTTTGAACAGATCATTTTCTGGTGTTTAGGATACTTAGAGAAGTAACTTGGGGACTGTTTTGTAATGTTAAAGTTGGACAACATGCTTATTTAGAAAATTGTCTGTTTCTGTCAGGATTTGTTGTATTTCACTGTTGGTTGTGCTAAATAAGCAAAAAGTCACTGTGGGCTTGGGAAAAATTACTACTTTTTTAATTTGGATTTTATTTCCAACTAAATAGAATAGTCTATCTGGAATACGATTGTCAGAGTAGTTGAATATAATCAGCCATTTCTTTGCTTTTGTTGACATGACTGCATTTTCTGTGTAGTTTACCTCCTTTTACGTTATCTCATTTACTTTTTTCATTTATCTTAATCAAAATGAAAGCGTAGAGAAAATTGAAATACATCAGTCGTGGGGAATTTACAAAGCAACAGATCTTCTCTGTTCTCATGGGTTCCTGTCTTAAGTGCTCGGCTTTCTTTCCGTATCTTTCAGTCATTTGGTACTTGAAAATGTAAGATGGGACACATTCATTTGTTCATTTCTAACAATGACATCTTTCCTGTCTATCTCAAAGGGGTACTTGAAAAGTCTTGGCAACAGTGAGTGCAGCCCACAGACATTTCTAGAAAACAGTGGCAGTCTGGATAAACTGCTCATCATCATTAGGAATGAAGACATTGCTGCTCATGTGCACAAGGTACAGTCAATTCCCATCACCCTGTATGTCTCAGCTGTGTCCATAGCTCAGATATTCCTCAAAAAAATGGCAACTGTTGCATGTTCTGTAGACAATAAGCATTTTCTTCTGGTTATTTGCATGTTATGTTATCTGAAGTGCAAAATTTTTAACCATTACAAGAGGAATGAGCAATGAAGAGAAGAACACTAAAGGGAAAAAAAGAAAAAAAAGTCAATATTTGCTTTGTTATTCCTACATAGCAGCACCAGCACTCCAAAGTACACTTGCTGACAATTCATCAACATCCTTGGCCAGTCTGTTGTTCAAGAATCCTGGTGAACATAGTTTGGGATTTAGGCCTCCAGTTGCCCCTTTGATTGAGTGTAATTGTAACCCTAATCAATAATGTTTAGATCAGAGTTCTCTAGGGGCCATACCAGTGGTAATAGGAGTGTTATTCCTCTCACTGCTTAAGATGGCTCTTTATTACCCATTTTCAGCCATGATATGTTTAACTTTAATGGCTTTGTCTGTATATTAAAACAATGTCATTAAGAAATGTGTAGCTTTTCTGCTGATAAGTCTCACGGCCTAATTAAGACATGCTTGTGAAATCCATGTAATAGCCACAATATCCACTAGATATTTCAATTCAGATTAGATTAGATAGTAAATCAAGTGAGGTGTGTTCCCAAAGTTGTTGTTGTTAAGTCGAAGTTTTCTTATAGCAACTTGCCAAATAGTTGTCATAGCAATTCTTATGAATGTGCCAACCACACAGTGGGGGTGTAAAATAGAAATATATGGACAAATACGTGTCCATTTGACCCAGATGATAGAAAGAAAAAAATAAGAACTAGTTGGTTCTTCAGCTCATCATTGGAGGAAAACTTTCTTACCTTTTGAGGATGAAAGTTTGGAACGCTTTGTTTATCATACAGGGTGGGACTATACTGTCACTAATCCAAAAAAGGGATATTTCCCAACAGTGCTTTCACCTTTTTGTTTTTTAACCATAACAAACTGTTTATTGTGTAAAACGGCAAGGAAACTTGAGCTCCCATCCTGACTACTACTTGAAAATGCTAGTGGTCAGAATTGGACGACAACTTGGCTATTCATAGTGGCAGTTGGGGGTGTTGTGCCATCCTTCAGCACCCCTGACAGCCAAATGTAGATTTATTTCTGCTTTTTTAATCTGGAACAGAGTTGGCATATGTTACTGGGACTGCTATAGCGAGATGCTCTCTGGGTGCTGATTTAAACATGACAGTGACATGTTTAGTAACTGTCTGATCGATTTGAAAGCAATGAATGTATTTTCTGAGTATAGGATCAATGAGATGCTTTCCTGGGGGTTTGAATAGCAGTGTAAAGTGGCTGAAAGGTTTTCACAATACATATCATTTAAAACCAGAAATTGGGTGATTATTTATAAGCAAAGTTTAATACAGTAATGATGATTGAGCTTAATTTGTAAAAACTGTTTCCTCTTGTTACATTACAGATCCCGGCTCTGGTGTCTCTGAAGAAGATGCCCTCAGTAAGCTTTGCTGGAGTGGACACTCTGGATGATGTCAAGAACCACACATACAATGAGCTTTTTGTTTCGGGAGGCTTCATAGTGTCTGATGAGTTTGTCCTCAACCCTGATCTCATCACACAAGGTGGGTTTTACTTTACTCTGCAGGAGATATTGTAGGCTTTTTAATTTATATCAAGCAGGTGGCACTTTGCACACTACTTGGCTGAAGTTACCACTACAAGAGTAAAATTGTATTATTTTTTACTACAAAACTGCATTAATGATTCTATTGATGAGTCTAATCTTGGCGTAATGCGGAAAACTTGAATAGTATGTGACTGAATGTGAAATGCTTGTTGGTCAAACTTAAAAACAGCTCTCTTCTTTGTTAATTTGGGGTGCTGGAAATCAGGAAAGTAGGATGGATGACACTGCCAGATTCCACTAGTATTTTTAAATATTTCCATGCAGACAATAAAAATGTGCTAGTATATAGGCTGTATCAGGTGAACCAGGATCTATTGAAGTACGTAAATGCAAACTTAAATGGGATGAAGGCTGCTTGTGTCGGTGTCACTAATGTTATCCACAGACGGCATAGTTGTGATCCTTTTGCAGGATCAGTTCATCTGTGCTCAATTTGACTGATTTTTAAGTGTTCTCCTCCCTTTCAGACTAGTGATGTAGTCAGAATTTTCTTTCAATTGACCATGAAATTAGTCGCTTGGAAGCTTTCTTGTCAAAACAGCAACATAATTATTTACGCACAACATAATTTACTTTTGGAATAATTCAAGAATGTGAAACAAATTGGGAAACAACAGTTTAAATGTTTTTCTGCAACGGATCCAAATTATTTTTGATGTAGGTAAAGCTGAAACACAGAAGTAGAAGTGAAATCAATGATGGCGTGGCTGAGGTTACATATAAGCAATCAATGAACACAAAGTTATAGGAATACATTTTTTAAAGGTGTCGACATGAAGTTATTTAATGTGAACTGAGAGTAAATTAGATGAATGTTGATTATTTGGTATTAATTTCAGAATAATAGAAGTGGTGAAGTGTGATCACCTGCAGGTGTAAAATAGGTGGAGTTTTCTATAGCTGGGCGCAGCTTTTCTATAGACATTTCTTCTGTAAGATTACTTTAAGATTGACACACAAGCACATGTATTTGTGTAAAACTATCAGCTACATCTGTGAGAGCCTTCATCTCTGTTTGACTGTAAGCAATTTGTTTTCTTGCCCTTTTTTAAAACTTGCATCATCTCTGCTTTATTTTGGTAGAATTAATGTTACATGAATACATGTTTCTAATGTGTTTAAAATAATGCTTCTCCCTATGGACGTTCCCCCTGGAACCGTTGATGGATTTACATCTTGTTCCTTTTTCATCTCTCATCTCTATGTACCGTTTTCTCCAGATCGTTTGCAGGGGCTACTGAAGTTCTTGGAAGAGCAGAGCACCCCTGAACACCCTTGGCAATGGAAGGTGCACTGCAAGTCCCAAAAGAAGCTTAAAGAGCTTGGGAGGTTAGAATCTGTAGATTTATCTAAATCATTGCCACATTGAGGTTTTCTGACATATTTGTATTTGGAAAATATTTTAACACTTTGTGGACTGTCATTCTGTGTTCAAACTTACAGGTTAAATACTAATGCCATGGGACTGCTAAACCTTCTGACAGCCTATCAGAAGAAGCATCTGGTGGAGTTCCTCCCATATCATGAGTGTGACACACTGTCACGTCAGGCTCCAGATCTGGAATGCCTGATCAAACTCCAAGCTCAGCACACACAACAGCGGCACCTTATCTTTCTCACAGGTATCTTCTTTCATCTGTCAACATGAGCTTAATCTATTTGCAAGTCAACTTTGTTTCATTAAGATTTTCTTTCCCTGTTAATGCCCCTCTCCCTTTTTTTTTCTTTTTTTTTAAGTTCCATTCTGTGTTTAAAAATGATAGAATGTTGTGCTTATAGCTGTCTTCACTCACTGACTATTTTCTTCTTTAAACAGAGAGGCCATTTGAAATGTTTCTGCAGTATTCCAGAAATGGAATAGTAATAGCAAGCATTGATGATGTCATGAGCGGTTTCCATAGTCTGATTGGATCCATTAATCAGAATGAGCTTCCAACACCACCATCGACTGGTGAGTAGCATCAACATGACTATAAAACAAAAAAAGGTCTATAGATTCCAATTTTTCACATGTTCATAATATCTATTTCTTTCTGCTTTGATGTTTCTTTCTCTGCCCTCTCCTGCTCTCCTAGTAGTGAATGATGAGTGTGTGGAAGAGGAGGATATGTCATTAGACTCTGATGATGGTGAGCAGCCAACTGCATCGGATCGCTTACGACAGACCCAAGACGGTGAAAAGGGAAAGCCTCCGCCCCCACCAGAGATGGAGGAGTTCCGTCCTCCACTCCCGGACCAGCATGCCACTCATGAGAGCAATCCGTCATTGTCTGACTGCAGCGCTCTCAAAACAGCCATTTCTCAGTTCAAAGCTACCAACCAGATTGGCATAGGCTCTTCTGACATTGGCAGCTTGTCACCAGGAGGTTTCCCTGTAAATCCCCACCAGAGCTTCCTGTGTCCCTCTGCTTCATGGTCATCCTACACTGGCTCTTCTAGCTATGCGGCCTCGCCAGCCTATCCCGCCTCACCCTGCAGCAGCACCCAGGAACAGGAATACCGCCCCCCAACCACAACTTCTTCTGCAGTCCCTACTCTGCCTGTCATGGCCCCAGCAGGACCTCTAGTCAACCTGGTTTCTCTCCCCCTGGAGGTCAAACCTCCCCCTCCACCTCACCTCATGATGCGGGGTCAGACATACGCGTCAGACACTGGAGCTGCTGGGACCTCTCCCTGCCCCACTACCCTTCACAGTGACACAGCGCAGCCAGGTTATTTGGCTCATGTTCCTAAAAGTGCTAGTGTAACCCCCACACAGCAGGACAGGACACTCGGTGGACCTGGGGAAGGTGTGTGGGGTGTAGCACGGACCAGCACTTGTGAGACTGCCAGCAGCCACGTTGTGGTCACATCTACAACAGTAGACCCCATTAGTCTCCCTAAAACGGGGGAAATGCTTTTAGGCAGCACTGCTGGTAATCAGGGGGGCAGGACTCAGGTAAACTGCTCTGACAGCCTCGGAGCCATGGTGGGAATTCCCGTAGGGGCCACCAGGGGGGGCTCTTTACTCAGACCTAAGTTGCCTCCACATCCAATGGTTGGTGTGGGATATGGTAGCATAGGTGGCATCCCTGGACAGATGGACCATGGGCCTATGCGGGGTGCTTTGGGTCCTGGTTCTTTAGGGACCTACCGAGGCAGAGGAGTCCCTCCAGTAGGACTTTGGCCTCGACCAGGACGAGGACATGAACTTGGAGATGGGTCTGGAGGCGGGCCCTGCTCCTGGGGTTACCCTCCAGGCAGGGGTGGGCCACAGAATTACTACACAGACTACACATATTCTCACAAATATGCTCCTGAATAGACAATCAACATGGTCAAAGGGGCAATGCAAACAACATAAACCAGAGACTATTAGAGCTGTCTGAATGTATATATTTCCTTGTCATAAACACATTGATTTAAAACGGTAAATAAGGATCCTGGTTTTCTACATTAATAAAAATTGATACGGGCAGTGCCGAGTGTCCTACTGTCATGTAAACTGTCTGTACACTCTTTCCATGTGAGTTATTTGAGACCCTGTTCAAACCACTATATTTATATTTGCCAACAAATGTTAATGGCCTTCCAGCTTCTTGGAATTGATCATGTTATTTCTGTTTGTTGCGGTTTTGAAACGGTTTGTGAACAAGGGGAATGGCTGATATTTTTTTAAGGAAAAAAAAAACTAGTGAATGAAATTTCACTTTTGCTGTTGGGTTTCTTTTTTTATTTTACATATTTGGTTGTCCAAAATTCTATTGAATAAAACATTTCAAATCTTGTTTGTTTGATGGGTTTGACAGTGTCAAGCAAACTATTAAAAAACATAAAATCACAGGTGTCCAACTATCATTTCACTTGAAGAAAGAAAATGGAAAAAATAGGAATCTAACAATCTCATTTACTCTAGAGGGATGGTATAGATCATTTAATTTAGGAATACTAATATATGTAATGAATTGAATATTTTGACAAAATCTTTATAATGTGGACAATGTGCTGATTACACAAGGTACTTGGCAATCAGCTGAAAATCAGCTACATCTTTGCCGTGTAAACTGTTTTGTGTGTTTGCGTTTGTTGGAAAATGCATCATTTAAACTTTTGAGACTTCATGCTGAGTTCCTCTGATTATTCAACTCCATCACCACTGAAACAATAATTTAGGAGGACTTATGTTCTCCTTATTGGGGTATATTCTGTAAATTCATGAAGCTAGAAGTAGTCCATAGAAATGGACACCAGGGGGTGCCATTTCTTCTTGATATGGGGAACCGGTTCTTGTTTTATCCACAAACTATTCACAAATCATTGCAGTTGAGGTGTTGCTACACTTCCGGTAAAAAATTAATTTTTCTGCATCCTATGTTTTCCTGTCTGCTTGATTTATACAACCTGGAATACCCACTAAAAATGCAATCAGACAGATTAAAGTGGAGTGTGTGTATTATCCAAAGGATCCTCAATGATGGAGAAAGCACAAACTCAACTGGTCTATGCAGATTCTTAGTTAGATGAAGACCGATAAAAAAAATCAAATTAAAATCAAATTGTCCTCATGTCATAGTTTGAGGGCATGTCATTCATTTGCCCTACATTATCAAAATATCAGGGTTTTTAACTGCTAAATGCTCACACTTTGTTCAACAGCAAGTTTGCTAACTTTATGGTAAATAACTCCTCAACTGGAAAAAATAAAATATTGATATACATTGTCAGTGACAGAGCCATATTTGGTAAAAAAACAAACAAAAAAAAACTTCCCCCACTCTTTTATTTGACTGACAAACTCAATACTTATGAACAAAGCATCTATCTATCTATCTATCTATCTATCTATCTATCTATCTATCTATCTATCTATCTATCTATCTATCTATC
>JAPMNP010716364.1:0-13684 GCA_029874935.1 Atherina boyeri | reverse complement strand
TCCTGCTGTCCTCCACTCCCTTGCTGCTTTACTGTAGCGCGGTGACCGCATCACCACACCCGCAGACTGTAATTCAAACACACACTAACACACACACACACACTCGTGCACACACACTCACATGAAAATAAGACTTCATTCACCCTTTTTTTTTGTTGTTTTGTTTTTTTTGGCTCGCTCCTACATCGGCTTAAGAACTTAAAAAGATGCATCATATATTGGATGTGGGAGGCGGCATTGCCTGAGTTACAATACAAACAAATACGTCAAAGCCCAGACAGGTCATAGCCACAGCAGACAGTTTGAGAGACAGTGGGAGGGGGAGTGAAAGAGAGATAAACATGTAGAATGAGAAAGGGAAAGGAGAGGAGGAGGAAGGGATGAGTGCGAGTGAACGGGAGCGATATAGTGCCTAGATGTGCAGTTGTTCAGTGTAGGATGTGTTTAATACGCAGATTAGCAGTTGGTGATGATACGCGCGCGTGTGTGTGCGTGCGTGCGTGTTTACATGTGATTCAAATCTCACAGTGGTCAAATCGCAGCGACATGAGCATCAGTTTCTACATTTATGAGCGAAAAGAAAACTCAGCCCTTGGCGTTTTCACTACCAAAGACCCTTTTGACTCCACTTTTATGGGGCAATAAGGGCGAAGATGACACTTGACAGCTTTCCTGCTGTTCGGGCCTCTTTTTCACATTCAGCTGAACATGAATAAGCCTGACAAATCATCCTCCTTTTCACAACCAACGCTGTCCCGAAGAGATCGCACCACCGCCTTCATTCAAATGCGGATAAAGCAAAAAAAAAAAGGCCACCGGCCACCAACACTTCAACGCACAAGACAAACTAAAGGAATGGTGCATGCATGTGCATGACCTGTTAAATTGCCCCCCAGGGCTTCTGACGACCCTTTAGTATGATACCACACCCCCACCTTCTCATCAACCCCACCCATCCCCTTCCCTTTGCACAAACTGGAGCTGCCTTTTTACACCCTGCAGTGTAACAATCTATTATGTGCTAACAAAGTGTTACTAGTTAATGCATTGAGCACGTGACTCTAAGTGAGCGTGAGAAAACGGCTCATGCGTAGAAATCATGGAGGTGCAAAACCTTTGCCAAGAGGGCAGAAATTGACCAGTAATCTGAATATTTTTTCATTGTTAATTAAAGTTGAGGTTTTCTATAGGTGCAGCAGTCATTTTGAACTATTCGAGGCCCCAGTTGTTCTGCACTCATTTCACTGTAAATAAACTTTAAAGACTTGTCAAACCTTGTTAAGAAAGAAGATTAAATTACACCTCTATTTTGATCAGTATGAGTGTCTGTCTGCTGCATTCAAGTGTTAAAGGAAAACTAAATTATCCCATTTCACAGTTTTTCCTATATTGTTGCCTCATAACTTTGAAATTTAAATATGAAGTGTTTTGGAATTTTATATAATGGGCCTACATATCATTGTCAGAATTGGTAAAGTACTTTTTTCTGTTAATCTTCTTGTTAATCAAAAAATGTACAAAAATAGAGCATGTACATATATATTTACCCACCTCTACTTTGAAGCACAAAATGAAAATCTGGTGCGGTCAATTACCTTCAGAAGTCACGTAATTAGTTCAATTAAGTCCCCTTGTGCAATTTAAGCATCATATGATCTCAGTGAATAAAGACCTGTTGTTAAAAAGAAATCCAGAGTCTGCAACATCATTTAGCAAGCGGCACAAATAGGACCAAGAAGCTCTCTAAAGGTCAGGGAGAAGTTTCAGGAGAAGTACAACTTAATGTCGGCTAAATTATAAAATAAACACATGAATTGTCCTTTGGAATCATGACAATAAAAATGTATCTTCTTGGTTATGAAGTACAAAATTGTGTGTAATTATAACCTAACACATGACTCCAATCAAGCTCAACAGTAAAGCATGGTGGTGGCAGCATCATGCTGAGGGGAGGGTTTTCCATCATCTGGCCTTAGGAAACTGCTGTGAATTAAAAAAATGATAGATGATAGTAAATTCAGATCAGTTTGAGGAAAACTGGCGATGGCAAAAGGGGCGAACATTTTCCACAAGACTCCAACCTCAGCTACAGCTGTAAAGACAGAAAGCATATCTAAAGCCCTGTGTACATTAAGGGGTCAGTCTCGGAATGGGACGGTATATATTTATTTTGCATTTCTACAAACAAAAACCGGGAAAAAAAGGTACCAGAATAACCAATCCGAGTCATCCTACTTCTTGCGGATATTTCGGATGGGGTCCTAATTTTTTAGAGGTCGACTGATATGGTTTTTCAAGGGCCCATGTCGATTATTAGTAATCATTGAGGCCGATAACATATTTAGAAGAGATATTCATTTGCAGTAAAAAAAAAAATTAATTCTTAGCTGAAATTTTTAAATACACAGATTCTAAAAAAATTGCTTTGTTTAAATGCTGTTCAGCATGTTTATTATTGAACAATAATTACAAGAAAGCTTAGAAAGCAGCAGCATATCATCAGTTTCTGACATTTTTAATAGAGAAAATGTGTAGTTTAATCAAGTAAATTAAAAAACTCATACTTAAAGCAGTATTAAACTGAAATACTGCTTTATCTTCACTTTGAAAACTTTCAAGAGCTTAAAACAATAAGAAAAATGTAGGGATAGACAGATGGACCAAAATTCCAATAAAAATCTTTGTTCTGTGTTTTATTGGGATCATAACCATGATCAATAATCAAAAAGGCAAAATCATTAAGTGACTGTGAAATATAGAGGAAAACGTTGGTTGGACACAGTGTCAGTATTAGCGATACTTGCCCTAGATTCACTTGGTATCGGATCTACTAGTATTGGCCGATACTACAAATATCTGCCCGATATTTCAGCTGGCCGATCATTACTAAATTTCCCCATTCTGAAACTAAAGGGCTTGGCTTGACACACTCAAATCAGTAGATTTGGTTGAAAGAATGATCACTTCCTGTGTGACTCTGCAATCAGATCAACACAGGAAAAAGAAAACCTGTCTTTGCAGCCTGAGGCCTCCTCTCAAACAAGGCCTGTCTTCTTCTCGTGATAACCGCATGCCAAGAAGACAGCACTCCTTTGTTTCTGTATTCTGTGTTCTTCTTTGTTATAATTCAAGCAAGGTTATGATGTCATGGTATTACGTAGCTGATGCATCTATCTCTATCTGGCTTATACATCCCCTACCAGGTAGGGGTAGGCTATATTTGGCTGTGGGAACGCAACGGAGATCACGGTTTACTGCACCAAACCGCCTTATCCTGAGATTGACCCATTGCTGGAAAAAGGGCTTAATCATCTCCTCAAGTATACAGAGTGTTAAAAACAGGGGGAAAATAAACAAATCCCCAAAAGTATCATCATACTGCATCATAATATTAAAAAAAATATATGTTATTAAAATCTAATCAGAATTAGGAGATTCACACAAAACTGCATCATGAAAAGCCTCCTCTTCATCGCCCACACTGATGCATGTAAAGATAGACTGGTCTTTTTATAACCTTCAAGTTAGTAATGAAGTAAATGTTTGGTGGCATCTGTCATACTTGATAAAAAGAGCTCTACTGGGAAACAAATAGTGAGATGAATAGGAGCCCGGACAGTCTGAACAAAGACACCAACAGATGAAGGAGACGCAACTTCACATTACACCTCACTGATATACCGCAGCGCTGAAGAACACAAAAGCATATATACTGATTATCACCGCCTCGAGCGACACTGTTCTAATGTTTCAGTCTGAGCGCTGTTCACATGAATCACTCAGTCTACTTACTTACTGCCAACGCCCATGTCACCTGTTTCTTATTACAAATAACATCCTGCATGGTACTGACAGTAAGCGATGCCTCCATAAATCACCCTCGTGCCCGAGGTGATTAACAAATGTCTCCGTTATAGCTCATCAGGAGCCTGATTTGACCAATCAAATCCATCGTCTTCTGCGCTTTAAAAACGGCAACAGCAATCTGTTTTTATTCGCTCGCGGATACATTCATCCACTCTGACTGGAAACTTCTTATTACAAGCGCTTTGCCTTGAAAATTGCCCACTTTCTCATTCACACATCAAAGCCGAAAGCTCATAGCACTTCAGTACCTCGATGAATCCGAGGATTGTCAAATGCTCTTTGAAGCCGAGGAAAGTCATAATTTAAGAGCAGTTGTAAGTGGTTTGACACTGAACCAAGCTGTAGACCGCAGACATCTACTCTAATATATTCCCAGAGGTAGATCAGGCTCAGCACTACAATAGTGAGGGTACCAATTGGCATCTTTTAAATTTGGGGATGAACGATTTGAATAGCTAGATCCAAGCAGGTGAAGACCTCTCTCAGTGCACCATGTCTGAATTAAAGGCTTATTATAAAAGCAGAGTGTCAGACAGAAATGGAGGGAATGGTCAAGTTCAATTTGTGCATGCGGTATGATAAATAGGATCTCTAGAAATTAACTGCAAATGGACACTGATGTTGGTTTAATTTAGTACAGTTTAGACTGTAGTGTACTATAAATATAATGTAGTTCTGGAATTAAGTGCATTTACAATCCTCCATAAACGTCTTGATAAAAAAGGGATTTATTGAAAAAAAGTACGTATAAGGCAAAAAACAGATTGTATAATTCTAAAAGGCGCTTAAAAAGGTCAATATTTGGTAATCTTTATTCTTCACCACAGTCTGAACCCTCTAGATAAAGTTTTCTCGTAACTTATTTAGGCAGTCTTCAGGAATAGTTCCCCAGGCCTCTTGAAGGACTTTCCAAAACTTTTCTTTGGATATTTTCTTCCTTTTCTCTTTTTTTTTTTTTTGAAAAACACACTGCTTCAATAATGTTGAGTCCCGGGCTCTAGGGAGGATGCATCACTCCATCAGACCTGTTGCCAGTTATTTTCAGTCCAGTCTTGTATCATTTGGTAAATCTCAGCCTTTCCTCCCAGATTCCTTTCCTTAAGAAAGGCTTCTCGACAACCACCCTACCATGGAAATAATTTCTGATGAGGCTCAAAGGAAAAGTACATTTTTTTTTTGTTTTTTTTTACCTGGACCTCATTCATAGCATGAAATACATTCATAAACTCACCAGGACAATTTTGGAGTTACTTGAAGTCCTTCGGGAGATATTTAGATAATTTGTGCTGGAGTACATATCCATTCAATGGAGGTGGTCGGAGCAACGTCATTTAGCTCTAACTAAGACATTATCTGCCAAAAAACATCTTCATTTCACCAGTGTTTAGTTATTAGTTGCTGTACTATCCCTCTGGACCTTCAGAACAGCTTTGTTGTCATCCGAAACCATAGATATAGAGACACGAACCGGTTACGACGACGAGACTACATAAGAAAGTGCCTCTGATTGCGCCGTTCCCCCGACAACGCCAGCGGGATGGATCTAAATATCTCTCGATAAACTTCAACTCCAAAATAGTCCGGGTGAGTTTAACATATTTCATTCTATAAATAAGGTCCAGATTTACAAAAAACTGTACTTTTCCTTTAAGTGAACTACGGCCCACATGATTCTCTTTGCTGGACTTGACCCTGTCATCATCATCTTGTCTGTGGAAAACTTACTACTTTATGCTGTCAAATTTGATTATCATTAGCATTTTTTTTTTGTAGATGCAACAACAGAAGCAGGGATAAATGACGTGTCTGTAAAAGCCTGCCAGTAATCTGTCTGAATATTTGCTGAATCTTTATGGGCAAAAACAACAATTGGTTCTTCCCTTTGACTCGGGAGCAGTTTATGTGTTTTGAGAATGAAGAAGTCAGTGTTAAGCGGTTTAAAAAAAAACAAAAAACATTCCTCTAAAATAAACTGACAGGTGCAAAGATAGAAGTGAAAATCCAGTGTCCAAAGAAAGACTTTTAAAGTCCTTCAGAGAGACTGGGGAGCTTTAAATGACCTGCTTATTTTGGACGTTTTAGGCTAAACATTCAGGTGAATTGACATAAACAATAGAAACAGTCATTCAAACTCCGGTTTCCTTGCTGCGGGACCTCCTGCTGGTTCCTGGACCACACTTTGGGAACCCCGGATTCACGCTATTTGGCAGTGTCCCCTTCACTGACAGTACAGCGAGGCACTTGTGTGTGTGCCATAGATAGCATGTTCATTTAATGAGTGAATAATATCCCTCTGCATGTCCAATGAACTGTGGGTTGGGGGCATGGGCCAGGGGCAGAGAGGCAGTGGGGGGGGTGATGATGATAACACAATAGGAGTGTTAGGGAGTGTGGGAACCAATTCTCCACAGGACAATAGACACTTCCCAGTGGCCACAGCATACCCATTCACTATCAGCTGCTGGGCCGGCGTAGCACGGTGCTGAATATGCACCAGCTCAGCACAATGCTGCTTTCTCCCAAACAAGACCAGACTGTTTCCTATCCCAAAGACAACACAGGCCAGCTCTAGCCTATACACAGCCTCATTCTCACATAAGCAGTCTCTTTCTCACTAACTCCATGTCTGCGTGTCTCTGCTGCTTTCTATCGCTGTGACACACGCCGACGGGAGGGTAGTGACAAGGCCGGGGATTGTGGAGAGTGTGGCTGGGGCCGCCTCGCTCTAACTAGGCCACTGTTTCTCACCACCAGAGCTGCTGGTCGCCCAGATATTCTGGGCTGAAATGTTATTAGCATAACCCAGTTTACCCATTACCAGGTGACTGCTGGAAGAGGTCCCTCCGCACAGGGACAGACACACTCAAGGACAATGTAAACCAATGAGATGAGAGGGGTGGGGGCTGAGGGATGGAGGTGATGAAGGATGAGATGCTGCCACCGAATCTTCACTGGCAGATGTGGCTAACTGGAAATATTCTGTACGTTTCTGGTTTTGTGCATCCACACTATGCTCCAACTGGTACCCAACCTTTCTCTTTGTGTGTGTGTGTGTGTGTGTGTGTGTGTGTGTGTGTGTGTGTGTGCCCTGTGGTTGCTGTGGCAACAGAGCCTGAGAACCAAAAGGCAGGGAGGGGGCTGGAGAGAGAACGGAGAGCGAATGAGACAAGCGTGAGAGTTTTTCCAGCGACGCCACTTCCACAGACACACAGAGCCGTGTCTCCGTCACTACAGATGACACTGGCTTCCACGAATTTCATGCAAACATCCTGTAACCGCTTCCTGCCTGGCCATTACCTAATTAACCAAAGCTCACGACTAAAACTCCTCTGTTCAGCCTCTGAAGGGATGCCAGGAAAGGTTTTGAGCACCACGGGTGTAAACCAAGCTAGCCTCAAGTTTAACAACACACAACATGAATGAAACAAGGGCATACTGTCCACACAGAGCAGAATGACTGAGCTACACATTATCCTTTGAAAATGTTGGATACAGTAAGATATTGACTGGATTTTCAAAGACACACAGTGGCAACATTCACTCTTTAAAACTTTACAAACCAAGTCCATTATTTGTGGTTTGGCACATGTTTAAAAATGTCATATATGGTCAGTCATATTCAAACAAGTTTTCATTCATCAGTAAAGTTTGCTCCAAAGAAAATTGGATTTTCACCATCTTTTTCTCTTTTCCTATCAGAAAAATGTCTTTTTTTTTAGTGCTCAAAGGTCATGCATATATAAAATGATATAAAATTACATCGGACAAACCGATTCATGTTCTTTCCTAGCATCATGAAGATTACTAAATGAATGAGAATAAAAGGCTGAAATCAGCCATCCAGGACAGCCATTTTTGCAAACCATATCATATCAACTGACCTTCAGGGAACCCAGTATTAAATAAATGACTTGTCACAGAGGTCCTACAGTTAAATCAAACAGAAGATGAGACTGGATAGATGAGGACATCAGTACCTCAGAACTGTTTTTGTACTCACTGCACTGCTAGAAAGTGAAACTTTGGCAAATATCTGAATGGAATCTTATTGTAACAACATAAGACTAATCCAAACTAGGTACCTACAAGTAATGAATTTCAACCCCCAAAAAATAAAACGGTGAAAAAAAAATAGCCTCACCAATCAGAATATCCTTTGTTAAGTACAACTATACAGGGGGTATGGGTTGTATTTCAACATAGCAGTCTGGAAATATCTGTACCATTTTTATCCGGTCTGCTGATAGCTTACTGCTAGTAACACATGCTAAATGTATCCATCTTTCTATCCAAATCTATCCATATTCCCTCACGTGTTAATGGACGGTTCTGTGAAGAATACATTTGGGATGAATTCAGTAGGGAACCAAATAGAGGTTACAGTCAGAATTAATGCGAGTGTCATGCAAACATTTTTTTGTGTTTACCTTGAGTCAGTGGCAATTTGAGCTTGTCCGTGACACAAGCAAGCATCTTTATTTACATGTGGATAGCTATCATACAGCTGCGTTTACAATTCTCACTCAAAACTATTAAATCCATAGATTTTTATCCCCATGAAGCCCCTACTTCAAAATCCACTGACTTTTTCATTCAAAGTACAACACTATACTGCATATGCATGTCAAATGAAATGGCTTCTCCATCTAATTTACCTTTATAATTATTCATAGTCAAACCAATGTCATTCTCTGCTGTTTCAGGTGCATTGCTAATGTTATTGTTTTAGTCACAGGGGGAAATCACAACTCAATTGTGCTGCTGTGCGATGAGATTAAAGGAATTAGGATCCATATGAATGAAAAAGCAGGGCATCAAGAAACAGATTTTGCTTTAACCCATTTAATTCTAAGGTGACTTTTTTTTTTTTTTAACTTACTGAAGTACCAACGCACACTATTCTTGCAGCAGACTATCAACCAGCCAGTGGTGCCTTTCTTTGCTAATGAGCCACTTCAGTTTTCTTGCATGCAGTGTATAGAGTAAAACTATTTTATAGTAGCTGCATATATTGAGGTTCAATTCTGATTTAATCCCTTTTAAACCACAACGTGGCTTGTACTGTGCTACTGCAGAGGCTTTTCGTACAAGATGTTCAGACCGAGGCTAATGTATCACACACATAATAAAATACTGGTAACCACTTTTTAAAAACCTTTTTAACGACTCAAGACGGGATTTAATGTTGGATACACATTCCTTGATGTAAATGACACCGAAAGCGCAATTTTATCAAATAAATTTACTCTAATTTTCACAATCTGACGTTTTGTGTTGCTAACACTTCAAACTGTCGCCGTAAAATTGGACTTTTGACGAATTTTCCGCGCTGTCAACGTCAATTTCAGTGAGGGTTAGGTTTTTTGCACTTTAATCTGCGCAAACTGTCATGAAAAGCAAACAATCTAGTCTTTTACAGATAATTGTTCCGACAACCCGGGTGTCATCTGAAGCATAATGGCTGCCCTGTCAAGGACTTTCTGCGCAATTTCTCGTGTCGATGCATCTCGTACCTGCATGGAATCTGCACTGATTATTTCTCCCTGAAGCCGTTTTCCAATCTCGATGGCCAGCTTGGACTTGCCGGTGCCGGTAGCTCCCAAAATCACCACCAAAGACGGGACCATAGCTCTCCTTAAGGCACGCTGCATTTCAAGAATGGACGCCGCCATGATGCTTGCCTTCTCGGTGCCCAGCTGACATCCCCGCACATGCGCAGGTGGCGTAGACGTGAGAGGTGGGTTCTGTTGCCAGGCAACGGGCAGCAGTTATTATATTGACAGTTGGTTGATTGGCAATAATGTGTAAACGACTCTTAATATTATAATTAACAGGGATTTTATTTTTTTATTTGGTATTTTTCCATTTCCTACATGAATTTAGTCGATTGGTTCCTACAATTTCATCCAGTAAACAGTTTTAGTTTAAATCGTGTGACGAAATTATTAACAGATTTCATAGGTTTTCACTTAGTAATGCTTTTGGGCACACGACTGCGGTCGCATGTTTATTGAATGCTTTAAGGTGACATTTTCCCGCACAGTTGGTATCGTTTCTATGGAAACTGTCAGAGCCCTGCAGGAGGGAGGTAAGATGCTTGTTACCATGGTAAAAGATGCCAGGATCAGTTACGTTGGAGACTACAGAGAAACAACAAGGAGTGGGGGAGGGAGATGAGCGTTCATTCAAACAAATGCATTGAAAGGAAAACATTCGTAACCCAATAATACTCTGGTCCAGCTCAAAAAGAGACAATAAAGACATGTCATTTAATGTCACACAATTGGCATTTATTTGTTTTTAACTCTTCATACATAGAAGCTTGAGGTACAGTGAAGAAAAACAAAAAAAAAAAAAAGTGCTGAGACAAGGCTCCAAAATCACCAAACTAAGTAAGCAATGTCCATTTTGCCACCATGGCTGCGCCACAGCAGAGACCAGTGACGAATACAAAAAAATCAAACAAATGAAAGAAATCAGTGGAGAACCACTGCTGCGTGTGCACCCCCTGTGGAAAAAAAAAAAAAAAATTAAGATTAAAAAAAAAAAAAAAAAATCAGGCTAACTGGTGGTTTGTGCTGAATCAATTAGCAGTGTTGAAGTAAGAGTCGAAAATCCTCTTTTTCTTCCTTTAGTTCGGCATTGTTCCTCTGATCTGGACAAATTTGACATTATTTGTGAGATTATTTTACAGATACAGCATGATATAACAGGGAGGGGGCGCTTTTTTTTCTTCCTCTGGCACAGCCTACAACGTTATGACAGACGCTAGAGAGTTCACCGATTTTCCTGAGTGTTGATCAAGCAGGACATGCTACTGGTCATTTACAGTACTGGAAGGCTACAGTGTTCCGTCACATGGCTTAAGGGAGGATGGGGAACACAGAGCTTCCAAAGAAGGGGGAAAAAAAAGAAGAAAAAAAAAGGTATTAACTTTAAGGTCACTAAAGGCTATACACACACAGACAAACATTAATCGGTAGATCCTCTTAAATCCCCACCCCCTCCACGTCAGATCTAAGAGAGCGCTATGACTACAGAGATTGGATTGATTACAAGAGTGTTCAGATGTCCTCCAAACCAGAGAGACAGTAAACTGAGCATGCCAATTTTCAGCAGTAACCACCAATACAGCCGTCCCCACTTCGATAACGAAAGAAAAAAAAAAAGTCAACAGCTCACACTAGAATAACTCTGTAGGAAAATATAGTATAAAACTTTAGCCAAATCTGACTCGTACAAATGAAACTCCAGAGACAAAACATGTACTATGCTTTGCAAAAGAAACAAAACAATCATTGTGACAAAGTGGCGAGTGTGATCAATGTTCAAAAGTGTTTTATTTCAACTCTTTTCCATAATCATTTTATTAACAAAAATAGAAGCTTTGAGTCATCTTTGAAAAGCCAGCAAGCTTGGGCCCCTTGTGTAAGGATGTGGGGCCGAAACAAAAACAAGGATGAGTGTAGTAGACAGCTCTGGTTTTGGTTTGGAAGGGGACTGTACAGAAAAAAAGGGGGGGGTCATCTATAAACAGAACATCAGACTGGATAGTCTAGATACATTGAAAAGGCTTCTAAAGGCATTACATCAAATGCAAAAGAAAAGAAAAAGACAGTAAAGATGAATGAAATACAGTTGGAACTCAGTCAGCTTCAAGCAAAAGATGGCATTTTTCTATGTTGCTAAAACCCAGAATTAAGTGAATTATTTAACTGATGAACACATTTACCTTTTTGGCTGGTCTCCATGGCACAACAATAATAAAGAGAGTGAAATCTTGGTAAATAATTTAGTGTTTTTGCTCATTATTTGCCTGGGGGGAAAAAAGGGATAACTCTTAAACAATGCCTGCAAGACTACATTCTATGTTTGTTTTTGTTTTTTAACTTTCCTCCATCCAAATAACGCATACATTAAAAAACAAAAACAAAAAAATAGATTACTACTGCAGGCACAGTGCCAGTGCAGTAATGAAACACTGAAGAAATGACTGGAAGCTGCAGGCACAGAAGCTAAAACTTAACCTCGTCTTTACAAAACATGCAGCTCGATAGCATTCTTCCAGCTGTAACGTTATTGTCCCGTGTCTCATGCTGCCATGAAGCAAGATACCTCCAACCGGTGATGAGGAAAGGGACGAAAAGGGAGTGAAAAATAGAGGACAGAGAGGAGGAGGATGTTTAAGGAAATGTGTAAAGGCTAAACTTGAAATTTAGAAGTTGTATGCCAAGCACTAAAAAGCAGGGGGCCATAAAAGAGATTAGATTTTTAGGAAGGGGAGGGGGAGGTTACAAAGAAGCTTCAGGGGAGACATCACAGCTGTGCAAGCACAACAAGCCCCCCCTGTTACAATAAAGGGCAGCAGTTAACAGCTCTGTTGTAGAAGTTTATCAAATAAACACCGCTGTGTTCACAGCAGGCTTTCTTGCAGCAGGCAATAATCTTAATATTTTTCACAAGTATGGGGGGGGGGCGCAGTTTGACCAACTTTTACTGAGCGACCATGGACATATTTATCTGCCCGTAAGATGCCTCATAGCATCAGTCCGCAGCTTGCCGTCCTGACGGCTTGTCAATCACTCAGAAGCTACTGTGCAAAACACAAACATCGCAAATAGAATGAAAAACAACAAATGAAAAAACAAAAAACAAAAAAAAAAAATTATATAATCCACCCGCAATATTCCAGCGTGATCAACTCAAAGTGAATATTAGTGTTTGTTTCTCTCCTTCATGTAGTCCCATTCAGCTGTGAGCGTGTGAAGCGACAGCTGACGCAGCAGCTCAGCATCGTTTGAGCTGCGCCAGCCTCTGCAGCAGCTGCAGCTGTCTGGCCTTCAGCTGCTTCCTCTCCTGAGCCTTCTGCCGCTCGCTGGCGTGCAGCTGCTGCAGGTACTCCGCGGCTCCGGTCAGAATGGCCACCTTGGGAGTTTTGGGGCAGTCCGCTAAGCCCGGGATCTCGTCCCGCAGCGACAGGAAGCGCGAGCGCAGGTCGTTCCGCCGCTTGCGCTCCAGGAAGTTGTGCGCCCTGCGTTTGTCCGTGTCCTCGCAGTCCGACGACTGGGGGCTGGAGAGGTGCGACGGGGGCTTGGAGGGCGAGCTCTGGAGGTGGTGGGTTGAGGGCGAAGAGGAAGAGGAAGAGGAAGAAGGCGGAGATGAAGGCGATGTGGAGGAGGTAGGAGAGCAGGCGCTGAAGTTGGGAGACTCTGACCTGAGCCCCGCCACGGTCACCTGGGACCTTCTGCTGTCCAAGTTCAGAGGGGCGTGGCCGGGTCGGGGCTGGTGGTGATGAGAGTTCTGCTGAGGCTGGGCTGAAGGGGACGAGGCGTCGTGGCGAACTCTCTTCCGGGGCGGCTCGGAAACCGCCGGCAGAGTGTCCGGGGAGGGGGCGGCGTAGTTGTGCTGCTGTTGGTGGATGGAAATGTGGAAACGCTTCATGCCGGGGTCGTGGGGGTCCGCTCGCACCGTGATCGTCACCGGTTTGCGGGTGTTGACCAACCTGCGAGGTTTCCGCTGCTGCTGTTTGTGCTCCACCGTCACCACATCGATCTCCTCGTCGTCCTCATCTTTGTCATCTTCATCATCTGAAAGAGAAAATAAAACAAAATCACATCTACTCAGCTTGTTTACAAACAGGAACGTGGTTCGGCCGACAAACAGGCGCCGAGATGAACCGCATCCCGTCACATTCGCCCTGACCTTTGCCACCTTAAACCAATTAACTGCTTCTGCAAAAATGCCTTTCACACAACCTCACCAAACTTCCACGATCTGTTACTCTCTCAACACACACACACACACACACACACACACA
>JAPMNP010716359.1:2337-12819 GCA_029874935.1 Atherina boyeri | reverse complement strand
ATTTTGGAGATCTTGTTTCCGCTGCCTGAACTAAAAAAACTGCTTCACTTTATCACAGTTGGCCTTTGCAGTGATAATGCTCACATATTGAACCATGATTTGAAAGAAGTTTAGAGCTACAGCTGCATCATTCCAAAAGGATATTTATATACATCCTGAAAGTGTTTTTTGTTGTTGTTGTTTTTAATTTGTGCTATATTCATTTGTTCTTAATAAGTTACACATATACAGTACTAATATTCACACATCTTAACAAACCTCACAAGGGTTCATGAAATTATGACTCCAAACAAAAGTATTTGAACAGATCTTGTGAATTCTTATTTCATTAAGGGTACACAATTTTGAGACGAGGCCTCGAAAATAAGGACCACAAGACCAACTGAATTCAAAGAGTTTAAAAGACTACTATAAATGTTTCACATTTTGGAGTGCAGATGTTTATCATCTGGATTTATAATTTTCCATAGATAATCCAATGACAATCCAAGCATTCGAATTTCTGTAAAATCATATTATATGAGAAAACTAATACACGTTTCACCTGAATTTCTGAAATTAGAAAAATATAAAATTCTAAAAAGATCCCTAAGAGATATTGAATTTGACACTATAGAAAAAAAAACAAATGAATAAATAATCTGGCAGCAGGGAATACACAAGCAAAAATTTTGAAAGCACTACCCACATGCAAAAAGATCAAATAGCCTCTAGTCTGCAATAATGTTTGTATTGTATGTGCATGAATGTGCATGAGTATGGGAGTGTGGTCTTGTTTTACAATATCGTACATGGAGTCCGAAACCTAAGATGGCACTATATTTTTCGAATCTGACAGCTCTGGTCAACACAACTTAAAGATGCAGCTGGATCCTCTGCAGTCAAAAGGAGGTAAAAGTGGTAAAGGCATCTGCAGAGGATACCAGCCTTCTTGAGGTGCATTGGGTATGTCCTTCTATGAGGTGACCCAATAGCAGATTGAGGACTATACCAAGATTATGTCTCTCAACTTGGGAAAAGCTCTGAATTTTCTTGCAAAAGCTTTTGGACATGCACCACCAGAATTTCAGAGCAGAATCTTCCCTTAGGCTGTGAGACTTCTGAATTAATCTAAGATAAGATAAGATAAACCTTTATTGTCCCACAATGGGGAAATTTTCAGTGTTACAGCAGCACATATAGTGAAAAAAGGTGAAGTTTTATGCTTCGATCATTTATGAATTCATGATACAATTTTTTGTGAATAGATTAAAAAGACTGCACGTGTCATTTTTATTGTATAATCTTGTGTTGGATTATGATCATTAAAATCAATTTAAGGAACCGAAAACTCAATTTAAGGCTAAGAATATCTTATGGTTAGAGTTTGGGATTTCAGCAACTGCCCTTACAAACAAAAAAAAACACATGTATGCCTGTCTTTGTCCACTGTCTATCAGCTGTCACTTTGTTTCACTCTCATTTACTTTCTGTCTGCCAGTTCCTCCTCTTCCTCTCCTGTAAGCCTCCCCATGCTGTGAAAAACTTTGGGAGACTTATTAGCCATGTTGACATGGCCACTGCTAACATGGGCTTTGTGCTACACTAAATTACTCCAGTTCAGAAGAGCACAGTCTTAAGCTAAAATAAAGGAGCCTCGCTGTGTGATAACGCTGCTGGCACTTCAGGGCTTGGGTACAGGGGATGTTTGTCGTTCCCACACTTAACTTGGCATGGCTTTGTGCTCCTGGTAGCGGTAAAGGAACAAAGTAAGAAGTGAAAACACTGTTAGTAATATCTTCCTGGTCTGGACATGCCTCCTATAAAAGTACTTATGAGTCAATGTCCAACATACTATACTCGGCCTATATCGCACTGTAGTCATAATCCAATGGATTTTGTTTTAAAATAGTTGTTTGTTTTCATAAATATCAGTTTAGCTATAATATTTCCATTGAATAACAATTAAATCTAATATTTTATGTTTTTCCTCTTGAAATTGCATTGAAATTACAATGTTCTGCACACATGGATTAAAAACCAACAATATAAACTGTAAATAAAGTCAATAAAAGGACTGTTTACAGTACAGAAAAGTCAGTTCCTGTTTCTTGTTCTGCTCTGCTGGGAAACTTGTCTGGTTTAAGTGGACACAACATCATAACAATGTAATTGTATAAGGGTTTACATTCCCAACAATGGGAATTCCATTTACTCCTAAAAGTGCTGCATGTGACGTCATGGAGCATAATACCTACAAACAGTAAATCACATCAAATCCAAAAATATTTTCTAGTGGTTGTAAACCACATCCAATCTTTGGTTTGAGTCAAAATGCACACTGCTTGTATGCATGCAGAAAAATGCAATTAAATGTGTGATAACTTTCAGCCAATGGGGGTTTACTTGAATATTAAACTGGCAAAACATTTCTGTGAGAAAGGTGGGGAGGAAAAGGAGATACTGGGGCAGAGAAACAGAGCAGTTACATCAGAGAGTAGGTGACCTGTAAAAACAGACCATCAACCATTTGGAAACAGAGGTTACAGCCTCTGACAGGCGTGATCTGATGGGGCATGGCAGACAAAACAACACTGTGAGTCAAAATGTGCACAAACACATGCAACTGACGTGAAACTACCATGCAGCTATCAAACTAATCACCAATTTTATAAATATTGCTCATGTATAGATATTTTGTGATAGAGTCGATACAGATAGAGTGTGGGAACAATTCATGATCTTGATCTTAATTAATGAACACAACTAGTAATGCTGCCCTTGAGAGCTTGTACTTGGCACAGTGAATGTTTTGAACTAAATGCCGACATCAACACGCTATATTTATTCAGTGTTGATGTTACAAAAAGCTTTGAAGACACATTAATGTAATCTAGCTGCTTCTTGAGAGTAAAATCAAAAATATGTGGAAGTACTGTGAATGTACACTACTCTTGAGTTGAAGACACATCTTTGCTTCCAAGATAATGAATAATTTTACACCAACAGCTTGGCTTAGTTTAGTGTCAGCCTCTTGGTAAACTATATAACTGATCAGAAAAATTACAACTTACAAATTACAACTTAATTACCTTAATTGTTTCAATACATGTCATGGTAAGATGCAGCATCTTTTTATTCGCCCCGTAAGGATTATGTCACTTCTCTGCTTATTTGGCTCCTCCAACACTCTCTCCACACTCTTCTTAATGTATTTTAGGTATTCATTTGCCACACTGAGACTGAATCCTTCTGTATGCATTTCCTGCATGTTTTTATGTTGTTGATTTTTTTCTTGTTCGTCTATGGTTATTCTTAGGACAGATTTTGTTAGATTTTATTTGCCCCTCCTTGTTTTGTTTGGATTCAGCCACACCTTATGTCCTATGCCATTATACGTTATCAAAGCACTTCATGATTGTTTTTCTGTTTGAATTTATATCTTTGGGTCCTGTCCTGAACTAAAACCTCAACTGTAAAGGAAAATTGTGAAACACCAAAAGTTTTTGGCAACAACTATACTTAAAAAGTATTTGCATATTAGCATGATTATGCAATAAAAATGAGTATAAATCTATAAATAAATGTCTAGTTTGATGTTGCATACATAACTGCACACAACAGTTTTTACCTATGATTGTCTTGGTTCACATCGAGCATATTTGTTTGAGTATGGGACAGAAAGGTTCAGATTAAACAGAGTTCTAGACTGTGATCTATGGTCAGGTTTTAGGTGTGACGACTAACCATTTCATTTGCCTTGGTTCATATGATTTGTTGAATTTTTTTGATAGTTGCTTCATCCAGTCTCAGTCCAAGATATTTTTGGAACTGCATGCCCCTTATCAAACCTTTTTTATGACAGGCTTCACATATGTTTCTGAGAAACTAACCATCTGTTGCATCAGGTTAGTAAAAACCATTTAAGTCCACCAAAATGTGTCATATCACCTGAAAGCTAGATCATATGCTTCTATAGAAGTTAATCTGAGAATGTTACCATCAGCAAACGGAATGTTAACACCTCTTGCAGAAATGTGGTCAATTTCTGAAGAGAGTCAGAGTGACAAAACTGGCAGGAAATATGTTTAAATCTGCCTTTAAGGAAAGCTTTTGGGGTGGTTCATTTCAGATGCATAATGAATTCCCAGAAACTCTGAAATGTCTACTTTTGAATAAATCACTGGCATTTATGCTTGACTGCTCAATCTTCTATGATCAGAGACATTTCCATCAATGGGTAAAGTTCAGTATAAGAATTAGAAAATATTCAATTTTGTGCGAGTCGAGCAAATCTTAATGACTTATAACATGCAAATGCTTATTTGTTATTTTGTAACACTTAATCAAGATTTAACTCTGATTTGTTACAAAATATAAATATTCTTTTTTTCATCATCCACTGCTTTGACTCATTGGAAATGCACTCAGTGCACCCTCAGGTGGCATAGGTGCCATCCCCAGTTGTGGAGCTGATGTGCATGGAAGGATTTAGAACAAGAGGGAATTCGAAATGTCAGGCTTGCTCAGGTGGAGGAAGGTCAAAAGAAAAAATGATCTTCAATGTGGGAGAGATGCAAACCTGAGAATGTTTGCCGAAAGAAAAGGGGAGTATAATAATACTGCACAACAAAAGGTCTTGGGTTATTTTTTATATAGACAGACAGTTTATATTCACTTACATACTCTATTATCATTAGTTTTGACTTTCATATTAATCTTTCATGCCATTCAGTATGTATGTGTGAAGACCTAAACACTGATATTGACAGTGAGTTACTCCCACTCTGACCTTATCCCTGCTGATTCCGTCTTTGTTCGTGTGCCAGCTCAATTAGGCTAAAAAGTGGTGTAGCCTGTCCAATAAGAAAGCCTGAGAACAAGCAAGTCAGCACCAATAAACCATGAATTTTGTATAACCTCAGTTAACATCCCGAAATCTGTGACTGAGAAGAGAATTTTACTGAAAAATGTCCAAAAGCCCATAGATCAGTAAATGACAAAACACTTCTAATGTTTCTTTCAAATAAATGCAGGTTCTAATGTATTTTTTGGGCTACCCTGTATGTGCAGGATGTCCAAGATCTATGTACAGATTTCCAACTGCATTACAAAAAAAAGAAAGAACTGTGTGGGCCATTTTGGAATAGCTGCATCCAGAATTTGTAGATAATTTATGATATCCATTTCCTCTTTTCCTATGGAGTCTACCCTACCACGAAGCAGAATATTTCCACACCTGATTAGAAAATTATCAGATTTGAACTATATTTGTTCCCAGCACATGCTACCAAAGTTAATTGGACTTGTCTACTTGTTGCTCAGATGAGGTCAAATGAGAATTTTCATGTCAAGCTGAGTTTTAATTGTTGTTTTGTTTTGTATATTTGATGTTTTAGCCATGTCTAACAGTTCTTTTCTGGGGGATTTTCAGAGGGGTTTTTCCCAAGATGCTGTTTTCACTTTTATAGTCATGTATAACTGCCATTTCTTGCAGTAGCTTCAAACTGGATTTTCAGTGTGGGTTAACCTCTGACTTTAGACATCAGTCAGATTCGTTTCCAGTTGTCACTTGTTGACACTTGGGATAGTTGAATGTTATTACACAGATTTAGTGAACAGATCATTCCTGTCTGGCATTACAATTCCTAGCACATCCATATAGGGTCAATTATCTAATGAAGTTTTGAGTGTTTCAGAATAGCTTTTGCACATGCTACAGTTGGCATTTGATTAAAAAAATGATGAGGGGTTGTGTTTGTTTTCACTTCAAATATTAACTGCAGTAATTTGCCTTGGGCAGAGGGAGGCAGGTTCTCTCCTAGAGAGTTGCAGTCCTGCAGGTTTCCAATGTGTTCCTGCTCCAATACACCTGCTTAAAATCACATTGGTCCAACAGCTTATCAAGTTCTGCTCAGGTGTTTTTAAAAAGGGGAAACATCAAAAACCTGCAGGACTGTATTTCTCTAGGACCAAACTTGCCTACCCCTTGCCCAGGGGAACCAAGGTTTTGCATCCAGCTGCATACTCATCACCATAGAGACAGGGGTAATGTCCTTTGCTTTCTTTCTGTAGCCTTGTATTTTATTAATCAATCAGTTTAGGAATGGGATGAACAGTGGACTGACAAAAACATTTTCAATTACCAAAAAGGAGGAAAAAGGTCATGCAACCGCTGATAAGAATACCATATCATGTACATGCATTCCTTCAAAACTCTCCCATTGCTTCACTTTAACAAAATGGGGCTTTCATGTTTATGTGTTACATTTGAAAACCTGCATCCAATAAAGCTAGGGCAGTCTTTATTTGGCAGTTGACGTAACTAGAATCAAAGAAGAGAAAGAAAATAGAAGTTAATCCTTTCTCTGTATCATTTTCTCTGAAAACAAGAGATATCTCGAAAAGTTGGAAACTGCTGTGTGTAAGATTTAAAGTTTTCATCTGGGGCGAGAGCCAATTCATCCCATTTGATCCAAAGGAGAACAAAGAGAGAATCTTAAGAGAGACGCACAAGGTGTCCTGCCGTGTCTTTGCTGAATATCTTTTAACAAGCTTGTTATATAACCTCCCGAAACTCATCTCCTTTTGTGTTCACTGCCAAAACCACTGAAAATTAACTCTTTCCATATCATCTAATAAGGGGCAATAGATCAAATGTATTGTGTCCAATTAAGTAAAGCGAGACACCTGGATGTCAGATGTCAATACTATTTGACAGAAAGAGCAGCAGATGATTGTTTGAGGGCTTCTTAGAGGAATTCATCATCTGAACGGCTTCACATTTAATATTTCAAAAAGACCTTTGCAGATGTTTAATATTTCATCATTTGGAATGCTCTGTGCACTTCAATCAAGGCAAAAAGGGTCACCCCGCTATTACACACAATCATTGTCTGATGAAAATCTGAGAAAGAAGGAAGAGATAAATGCACAGGATCCTGGCCCCAGCAAAGGAAACCTCTAGCACACTGTATTGATTCCTGACTCATCCTGTTATCCTTAATACATGTAGATCTAACAGCTGCATTAACACCATTATGCATGTCTTGTGCTCAGACATACAGTGTCACCATGCTAAATAGGTGCTCTGTAATCACTAATAACAGCAAAGAGATGGTGGACCCCCTAGGAAATGAGAAGGTGACAGCTGAGAGCACTTCACAACCCAATTTTACACCTGTGTAGCAAAAGTTTGAATACAGTGACTATGGTGAGACACATCCAGACTGAAGCATGGCAATGTCATGTCTCGAGAAGCTACATTCCTCACAAAGCATCACTGATGTAACAAAGGTGGGAATGAGACTGAACTCCTGAAATGATGTCATTCACATTATGATGCCATCTTTATTATTTCAGCATTGTTGTGGATTTTCCTTAACAACCTAATAGACATGGCAGAGGCGCAAACTGAAGTCATTTAGATCACACCTTCTCCAGAATATCAGCAAAAAAAAATCTTATATGATTAGGAGATTCATTTTGGATGAAAAAATGTAAACTATGTCAAATAAAAACTTTCTCATCGTCATTGTTTATGGTAATTATACACAAAAACCCCATCACAATCAATTTTTTTTTTTTTTGTTGAATGACAGTTATTATTTTTCATGGGTCTTGACAAAAAAGAACTTAGAGTTCTTAGAGTTCGAGTAAAGCTTAATCGACATTGCACATGAAATATCTTCAAATTATTTGTAATTTAACATAAAAAGCGCCATTTTTGTTACTACCAGTCAAGAAAAAACATTGAATGGCGTAGCTTTTAAAATAGTCTCTCTGTACATGCTTCTATCTAGTTGTTTGAGATATAAAATAATAACTTGTCGCATTTATTTTGGATAAGAGGTCCATTTTAAAGAGGAAAACTGCCTGAGAGTTAAAAAAGAAAAAAAAAAAAAAGCACGCCTGCTCGTGGTTCATGGCTAAAAGGTACTCTTTGACATTAAAGAAAATCTTTTCTTAAGGGGTCAAAGGCAAGCTGTACCAAACAAAATATGCTTTCTGAAAGTTCCCAGACAAATTTGACCCACTTCAAAAAGGGCAACACTGTCAGATGAAACTAAGAGATAGCACATGTGGAAAGATCACAAATGCAATAATATAGCATCACTACGTATATTACACTTATTATCTTGGATGAAGTGCCTAATAGAGTACCAGGTATAAGGTGACTAACTCTGGTGTTATTGCCACTAGTCTTGCCACTATGTCTCTCAGGGAATTCAAGAGGTCAGACACACTGCTGCTGTGGTAATAATAGGAGGAACAAAAGTAAACCTCACTTTGGAGTTCAAATTCAAACAGCATATTTGTGTCAATTAAATACATTGTGTATCCACTGCAACAAAAAGCTCCCCTAAGACAACTTTAAGACAGATAGATAAGCTTTTACTATCCCAAAAGAAAATCTTCATAGTCAGTAAACCCCCCATACTGTACATCAACATAATACCTAATATTTGTGTTTCTGTGCCTTTATTTGTTATACCTGCAGGAAACTGGCTTTTCAGTGAGCTTTTCTTTATGTTTTTAAGCAAGAATGTGGTTTCTCCTACTCTGGAATTCAATCTGGAACTTCACTGCTACATGTCACTAAATCCAACATAACTTACAGCTGTCGGTTCACCGCCAGACACCAATAACGCTGAGTGCTGACTCATGGGATGATCAGTGTCATTTGTTACTCCAGGTGTAAAATGTGTGATTAATCTGTTGACCTCTCTAAGAAGGGAATAATGGGGAGATTTGAAAATCATACATGCACTCCCATGAAGTATGATTTAGTTGGGGATATCTTGAACATGGTGAAGAAATATGAGTGAATACTAGATTTTTCCAGGGAGGCACCTTAGAAAGCCTGGACCAGCTCTATGGTGCATCTTTCTTAAAGCATCAAGTGAAGGGACTGGTTTACAGCAAACACAGGTCTATCATTAGGAATAAAAAAAATCTCTGGTGTTTAAAGGCCAAGATGTTATATTAATCTTCAACCACAGTCAGAACTGAACCCCCAGCATCCATCTCACTCATTCACAAAAACATTGCAAACATGAAATATAAAAATGTCAACCTTACAATTGTGATCACACCCCTGTAATACCCTATCCATATTCATTTTTCCTCACCAATAAATACTAGATTATAGATGAGGATTTAGTCTCAGTAAATAGTGCAGGAGCAACCTCTCCCTGTTTGGATAATACCCTCAATAAATGATTCAGGGTGTCACTAGAGAAGGGGGGGAAGCCTCATTACCAGACCAGAGGACATGTAACTACATCTGAGCCTATTTGTGGCGCAAGTAATATGTATCAGACTTACATGGCACAATCTTTCAGATAACATAGGCACATTCCTTTTCAGTCACTAAGACAGACATGTGAGACATAACGATGATATAAACAGAGATCATTCATACCTTTTATGGTGCCTGCTACAATAAATCTATGTCTAAAACTTTAACGGTCATGATTAACAAATATAGCAGTTTCTGTAAAAAAAAACAGAGAAATTGACCTCACCGTGTGTATTGAGGAGAAAAGATGATGCCTCGGGAGAGTTGGCAGGGGGTTTTCGCAAGTAAACTGTAAGCATGTTGGAAAGAGCATGCTAGCTGCTTCTACAGACAGGTTGATTTCAGGCACAGTGGATGGTAGGAAGAAACTTGATGCCTGTTTGCGTGTGCCTGTGAGGGTACAATATGCGTACAGTTAAGAAACAGAGAGGAAGGGCACATTTAAATACACAAATAAAACTGAATGAGCATACATGTGCAACAGTCTTGAGTCAATGTTAATTTGCGATTTATTGCAGTAATTTATTGAGATATTGTAAGCCAAGTTTTTGGCTAACAGCTTTTTATGAATCAACTTGTTCCAAAATTTAATCTTATGAAATTAAATTAAAATGATCTACATTGTAAGATAAATTCTGAATGTTATAGAGGGGCTTTTTATTTATTCATTTATTTATTTATTCATTCATTTGTTTCAAATATGAATAATTAATCATCAAAGAATCAGAGTCTTGATCCGCAGGGAGATGGTTCCTGGCAGGAATGACCTCCTGTACCTTTTTATCTTGCAGCAGGCTTGAAGAAGCCCCTTAAGTTGTCTCCCTTAAGCCTCTTTTATGCCTGTCCATTTGAGTTATCGTAGTTATATTTTTGTAGATGAAACTAAATATATTGGATCAAATTCTGTTTCTTTGCAACAATACCAAAAAAGATTAAATTGGTATAAATTCTCCTTGAGTTGGAAGCTTTTTTAAGGCTTGAATAATTTATAGGTCTGTGTTAAGTGGCATAACAAAGAACCAACAACCTTCCTCTGAAAATGGTCAGGAAAGAAGACTGATCTACAAATTAAAGAAAAGCAGTCAAATGTCCAAACAACTTTGAAAGGCCTTCAGAGTCTGGAGAACTTTAAATAACTACAAGAAAAGGCTGAGGTTTTGTTTTTTGTGTTTTGTTGGGTTTTTGTTTGTTTTATTTTTTTT
>JAPMNP010716358.1:0-10282 GCA_029874935.1 Atherina boyeri | reverse complement strand
GTAGGTATACAGCCGTACCTGCACAGTTTACTTAAGAGGGACACTACTTCTCTTCACCAGAGAAATCTTTCTTGCTCCATCTGTGAGTTGCTCACACACTGGGAACCCCCTATGGATAGCTTTAGCCCATAAAATATTTATGCTGGGATTCAATTCAGCTTTCCTCCTTAATCTCCTTAACAATTATGCCCTTGCTGTACACACAATTAGCGTTGTTACACATAGTCTCAATGGTCTGGACTCTTGAGATCATTATTACAAGCCAACGACATTAAAAGGACCAATAAATACAGATTATATCTATAGGGAAAAACAACAATAACAAAAACAATCTCTCAGACATATACATCAAAATAAACCATTGTAGCTTTTCCTGAGTATTGGCTTCTTACCATATCTGTGTTGAGGGGGGTACAACAACAGATGTTGTCCATGTCAGTGAGTGTCGACACACATCCAGATCTCCTACTTGGCCTGATCCTGGTTCCTGCTAGGGCAGAAAAAAAGGCTCACTGACACACTGCGAACATCCCACCTGTTCATACAAATACCTGCCAGCATAACACTACTGTCTGTACACAAAGAGAGGGAGTATGCCAGTAACAAACGGTTTTTGTTTTGAGTCTTCATATAATCTGATATGACGCAGCCAACTTTTTGGTTGATCTACACTTTCTGGTTTCAAATTTGACCAACAATTAGACACACACAACTTTTCTGGGTGTGGAAAGGATATTTTTCCTCCAGATTTGGTTGTGTTGTGAGTAACAAAACACAAGCGCCGTTTACCTTATCAATACATTTTGTGCAATAATTGTATGGCTTTGGTCCCATTACAATTGATTACACTAAATTTTCAAATAGTACTCGAAGCAGTCGTGAGAAATAACTAGGAGCATTACAAAAACATCTCCATAATGATGCAACTCCCTTATGTTTAGAGAAATCAGGTATTCATGATCGTACTATGGATATACTGTGGATAACAGTTCTACTTTAGCCATTTTGACTAAGTGCTCTCTTAGTTCAGTTTTATCGGTGTTATATTTACCCTTGGAAATTATTCTATCTTAGATTAAAAAAGAAAAGAAAAAATAAGTCTTAACCAAGTTTTCCTCCCAGGCGTCCCGTTGGATCTCAACTGTAAATACTACAACTCCCGTTACTTACAAAATCGGCATGTTTGGAGTTTTCTCGGTTATTTAAGTCATTTGTGTAGGGAACTTGAAAACTGCTTTACCCAAAAAGCTCAGCAACTACCAGGAAGTATGGCTCACGTTTCCGTGGTCACCGTGACATGGTTCGCCGTTTGTTTCCTGCTGCACAGAAGAGCGGCGACGAGACCGACTGGGAAGACCGAACACCGCCTTATTAAATAACTGTACCATACAATGAAACTGTTAGCAATATCTCCTTCTCTCGATATCCGCTTCGTCACGGTTATACTGCTGGTAAGCATCTTTATATTAGGTTTGGACTGCGCGTTTACTGCCCATTGCCCTCTGCTACCTTATAAAGCTAATGTTAGCTAAGTGATAGCTATTAGCTAACCGATGAAGGTCTGCTGACATGAGACACGGCTTTTAATGTCGCTAAGATGACTTGTGAACCAACAAATGTGTTAAGGTTGAAGCTGATTTATTTTTTAGCACGCTTATTGAGAATGTTTTTGGAATGCATCTCATCCACCAACTCTCACAACCCCTGGGTGTAATCCAGCTGCTGTGTCAATTTAGCCGGTAGTACTGTTGAGTATAAATGGCTGTTGTCTCATATCTAGGAACGATGGATCTTATACAAACGAGATGTGTATTATTATGTTTATTTCTGAAAACTGACTTGAGTTGATCTATTGATAACTTTTGATGAAGAGGACAAATGCATTCAGTTAGCATTAGGCGCTACCACCAATTGGCAACTGTGAGATAGCAGCTAGTTTGTCGCTTTGTTAATTAAATAATTTCGTATATATAAATGCTTGATCTCTTATGTATGCACACAGGCGTAACATTTATTATTGTGCTGATACACAAAGTTATTGTCATACTCTTGGTTCGTCGGTGTCTTTCTGAGTGGTGTACACCGGTTGGTGAATTCCTCTGTTGTGGCTCATTCTTATTGGCTGACAACCCGGAACTAGACACAGTGGCCCAAATGAAAACTTCTCTGTGCTGCAGCGCTCTGTTTTCATGGTTTAACCATCGTCATTGTGCTCCCCCTTCTTTCTTTCTTTCTTTCTTTCTTTCTTTTTTTTTAATCAGTCTGTAGCTTTGTCACACTCACACTACCTAATTTTAGCACTGTGACTCCACTAAGAAAATTATGAAGTAAACTGAAAACTTTGGTATATTTTGTGATGATTGGCATTAAACAGTTGCAACTTTTCATAAATGTTTTGTATTTTTGTTTTATTTTATCTAGCTTTTGATGTCACACAAATTAATCAGACCGTAATCACCAGTAATATAATAGTAACATAGTAGTCGGTAATTGCTAATATAACGGCAGCTCTAAATTTTAAAAGTAAATGAAGAAACAGACTGTAACAAATGAAACCGTAGACCTGTGTGTGAGCAAACATTCAACCAACTCTGGCTTTGTCTTTGTTTAAACGTTTCTGGTCCTCCTTTGACGCATATTAATTTGTGACTGAAACAGACTCATATCCTGTTTGAAGAGGATCTTCAGTCACCAAAGATCAGAGCAGATAAATAGATAATTTAAGCATAGTTATTAAGTCTTGTATCCTTGCAGATATTTTGGCTTCACTGGCTGTGATTTGGGTATCCTTATGATTCAGAAAAACATGGAATTGCACAAGCATTGATTAAGTATGTTTGAAAAAGGGGGAAAGATTTGAAACAGTCATTTGTTGTTCTGTTATGAGGTTTGCCTTAAAAATAAGCTCTTTTCAGGATAGTTTATCTGAGTTGGTATTTGGCAGTGATATTCTATCCTATTTTACTCTTCAGCAGCTGTCATTATGAGCCCAAAATTATCTCCATACTGATGTACAGTACATAACATTTTATGCAGGGTTTACAATTATAACTGTGATCCAAACATTCTTAGTTTGTACTATATTATTATAACCACACTAGTTTCACTGTTCCAGCAAAGATATTTTATTTTCTTAACACAAATTATATCTCTCCGTGGTCATGTCTATAAAATTTGACAATGAAGATGGCAGTTGTAATATTTCACTAAACATTTTTAATGTGTTGACTGGTTTACCAATAAAATGATCATGGATTTTCAGTCATGTAGTGCCAACAAAAATCTGTGTATTTACAGTAGCTATTATTTGTAACTGTATCTTTTGTTAACTCTAAAGGCCTTGTCAAGGTGTGTCACTGGATTTTTTGGGAATCATGTTGTCTTTGGAATGTAGGATTAGACATGAAGAACTTCCAAAGCTATTTTTCCAATAATAAGATTTTAAATTTATAACAAAAAGAGGATTTTTAAAGAATGCTTATTTAAAAAAATGTGTTATAAAATAAAAGTTGTTTAAAAAAAAAAAAGGAATGGAAAATGTCTATGCCACATGCTTTGACTTAAGCCAAATGCATATACACACATAAATCAGTCAAAATGAAGCCTCAGGGTGTCTCCTTAAGTTTTTGAAGAGTTGAATCATCTGCTAAAATCACCAGATCTAGTTTGGAAAATGCAGATTCATTTCTCAGGGAAAAAAAACGTACATTTCTAACTTCAACACATTTTCAAATAACTAATGGAAGTTGTCTGTGTTAAGACATTTAATCAAAGAGGTGAAGTATACATAACATATTTAAAAACACTCTGAACCAGACCAGAAATATAAGTCAACTGTACTATTTTAAGAGCAATGACAGTTTACCCACCAGAATGTAAAAGCTTAGTAAAACTCCTGCCCTGTTTTGCTTGTACGTACACAAATACAGTGGTCCCAGTTTTTTTGGAATCAGAGAGTATGTGTTTCTATAAGCGGGATACAGCAGAGGTGACATTGTTTATAGTATATTTAGCCCATTACCAGGAACAGTGTGAGAAAAGCCTGAGCAGAACAATGGAGAAGCAACATGCTTTCACTTTCCTTGGGCACATCAAGGGAGTTGGGGGACGATGTTGCATGAAAGTACATCTTTAGTGGTTTTCATAATAATGTACATTCAAAGATTGCACTAACAAAGCACTTCGTTGGTACAGATGGGTTGTAAGGGGTGAGTGCTATGATTTACACATAACTCGTTGAGAACAGGTGTTCAGTTGAGTCACATACTTAGCCAGCATCTGCATTCTTCATGTTTGGATTATTAATGTGTTTTTAATGTTGTGTATTTGTAGGTGATGGGCCTCTGTACTCCAGGACAAGCAGAAATAACCAGTCTGGACTCAGGCAACATTGATGATGTCCTAAGTAAGGCCCCATACCTTATTTTTCAGAAGTGATTCTTGACATTTTTAGACATTTGATTTCGATTTAAAGACTGATTCCTCTCTCATGTCTTTATATTACATCATATCCAGAGGGTTAGCTTAGTGTAAGACTGGAAAAGTATAACCATTTCATTTTTTTTCTCTCTGATTATCTGGCCTAAAACAAGAAAAAGAAGTGTATTTTTTGTGTCCTTCATCACATATTTAAGTAAAATTTTGGGGTTAGCGGAAATAACCCATCTGTCTTTTAAGGAGGAAGATCAAAGTGTTATCTATTCCTAGATGTTTTCATTGCTGTCCATACATATAATTTCCGCAAAAAAGAAGTAGTTTCCCATGCAGCATCAGATGTGGCCTGTTTGTGTGTTGATAATGCCAACTAAACATACTTTCTTAAAGAGGCTATAAGGTGTCATTTCCAGGCACATGGTACCCTTTTATAGCACATTCAAATAACTGTGTTACCTTCAGTTGTTCTGAAAATGCTATATATATAAAAAACAACTCAAAAAGAAATTTGCTTTTGCATCATGTCTTTATATGACGCCTTGAAAATTTCACCCGTCTCTTTAAGACGCTCATACCCTTTCAGCACGTCATCACAACAGTCCTTCATGCCGTCCATGGATGCCGTTTACAATTGTCCTCGTTGTTGTATATTTTTAGTTTACAAAGGACCTACATTATATAATATTGTTTTTCTGAAATGGGAAGACAGGACATTGTACAACCTTATGCGTATGATCCCATGTCGGACCCGGAAAGTGACTTTTCTGAAGAATCGGAGCGGGTACTGATGCTCTTACAAGACCTTTCAGCTTCTTCATATACTGTACCTCCGTGTCATCCTCTTGTAACCCTGCTGTAGTGTTTGTTTCTGAGGAACAGTAATAATGATGATATGGAACGTATCTGTCACCCATATTTTTTAAAAATGAGATCGTATAATGTTACAACGTAGCCTAAAAGTACATTGTAAAAAAAAATGCAATATAAAACTTAATAACGTCCGTATCACATGGCAGAGGATTCTTCTTTTACAATAAAACGGCAATGTGAAAAAACAACAGTGACCCTGCGGGAGTCGAACTGCAACTTCCTGCTTGAGAGTCATGTGTGCTAACCACTAGGCCTTCTCTCTAACTGCCATGTTTTTGAGCCAGGGTACAATTCTTGTGGCATCGGCAACTATATCACCCGCTGCTATTTGAGGTAATGCCAGAGAATGTCTAATAGGTCTCTTGAAACCTTTAATAGTCCTCCTTGGGGAAATGTTTCCGATTCTGCTTTAGCTTCAGGTGCCATCAAACACGGTCTCTGGTCGTAATCAGTCGCAAGTCTTTCACTAACAAATCAGCATTCATTAGCAGAATGCNAGCGTGTTCCGGCCAACAACGGCCCAACCTGTAAGAAATCGAAAAGACATAAGTACTCCTTCATTCAACTTTTGGCCTATAGTCTATATTGAACTTGCGGAATCAACAATAAAATCTACATTTATTCAATGACAAGCAGGAGAAAGAGATACATTTAGCTGTCTAGCTCCATAGACTCCCATTCATTCAACACTCGCCCACGATCACCCCTTGTGGAATTCTAATGGAACTGCAACTAAGATTGATACAATGGGGCTAATAGGAAGTGCCATGGCTCTCTGTAGACGGGCTCTGATAATATATAGAATGAAACCTATCTTGTTATGAGGTAATAAGTAATTGTCATGAGGTCTCTCTTTTTTTTTCTTTTAAATATGGGTGGCAGCTCCGCTTCTCTATGATGATGACTCGGGCAGTAGGCTATTGAAAGGCGTTAGCAGAGCTCAGGTTCACGTGAAATCCCACCAGCTGTTTGTTGATTACCGCTAGCGGTACTTTGCTCCAGCTGAGTTTGGGAGGCGGGGCAGTGCCGAAGGCTCTGAAGCGGGGTAAGGAGTGCTCTGCTGGGGCGGAACTCGGCAAGGGAGGGGAGGAGCTTGGTGGGGTTGGGAGGAGCGTGGTAGTACCATAGACTGTATATATTGAGGTAGTGCCAGGCGTTATAGCGCCACTTGGTGGCTTCAACGACATTTCTCAAATATGCATGAATGAGTCAAAGCAACTCTCAGGGCATGTTTCTGATGAGGAATTTTGCACCTTATAGCCCCTTTTTAGGTATATTAGTTAGAATATATAAATATACATTTATCTATTTTTTGCTTTCTTGCAGATAATGCTGGGGTGGCATTAGTGAATTTTTATGCTGACTGGTAAGTGTTGGTGTGTTTTCTTTTTCCTTGTCCTCTTTTTTATGTCTTGCCTGTCAGGATCTGTATATTAATGTCAGTCAAATTTGAATTGAGTTTTGTTCTTGATTTAAACCTGCCCTAAACATGTCACATGGTTCAATAAATATAATTTAATCATCACTGCTACCGAGTTTAATTTATTTTACATAATGTGCAGCCTGTTATCATCCTATTGACTTTAGAGTGCTTCTTACTCTGTTACAAACTAAGGGTTCATTCAAATAAGCTTTGTAAAACCTGAGGGTTTTTTTTTTTATGTTATTCGATGTCTGAATAGGTTAATAGATACATAATAGATCTATTGTAGCCCAAAATACCTCTATAGCCTAGTCTAATACAACAAAATGAAGTCTGGAGGAATACAGAAATTCTGCTTAATTTATTTAACCCATTACTATCCGATGTAGCATGTGCATGCATGTACCCTTCAAGCCTGATGCAACATGTGCATCACATCAATTTCAACAACTAAGTTTTTTGTGTCTTTTTTTTCTAATCCCTTACGTTTTTAAGGCTTTTGAAAACGTTCTTTCTTCCTTTTTTTTTTTTTTAAACAAATTTTTGGTCATAATGGTTTTAAAATCTGCAAAGCCCCTTGATGTAATTTTACTACCATAAATTTTTTACAGGTGTAGATTCAGTCAGATGCTACATCCAATTTTTGAGGAATCATCAAACATAGTGAGGGAGGAATTTCCTGATACCAAGCAGGTGGTGTTTGCTCGCGTCGACTGTGACCAACATTGTGAGTATTATGTAATAATTTTTGCATTTTATGACCAAAAACATAACTTACAGACTTCCTGGAAAGCTGCTTTGAAAACAATCTATCTGGACATGGGTTTGACTTCTAAAACAGCCATCATATGATTGAGGAAGTTAAAGTTAGTTTGCGAGGTCCAAAGCTCAGTTTAAATTTAGCCTGATTATCTTTTCATACAACTGGCTTTAATATATGTTTACAGTCAGTGTTGTATGAGTATAAGGATCAAATTAAGAAAAATGTTTTTTCACAGACTTCGAGAATAAAGTTGTAATATTACGAGAAAAAAGTCGTAAATTTATGAGAATAAAGTTGTAATATTACGACAATAAAGTCATAATATTACGCAAAAAGAATTCGTAACTTTACAAGACTAAAGTTGTAATATTTTGAGAATATAGTCATAATTTAACAAGAAAAGGGTCGTTAAACCAGTTGTTTTAGAAGTGGAGAGCTGTTACAATGAGTGGCGCGGAGCATTTAGTGCAGTTGTAGGTCAGCATAGGTTTCACAAAGCAGGATATAGTAAATCTCCTGGCAAATCAGCATCATATTATCATTAGTGTTGCCACTTTGAAAAGAATATGCTATAAAAGTAATCTTTTCCGCAGGAAGAATTAAGTGGACTTGGAGCAGTGAGGGTAGCATAGATTTATGGCCGTGTCCCCAATCCAATGGTGTTTTCGTGTTGTGCGCATGCACAGAAGGCATAGGTAGCCCGTCTTGATCAGTAGAATGAAATGTTAGGACACAGGGGTGAAATGTAAAATAATTTTTGGACATAGACTTTAACACAGTTGTTTCATGTTTCTAACATTTCCTCCTACCCATCAAGACGCGCTATCTGCGTATAGGACACCGGCAGACACCGGTAGGACAGCCATTTCCCCCTCCACAAAAGCTGCGATTTCCGTTTTCTCATAAAATTACAACTTTATTCTGATAAATGATGACTTTATTTCTCATGAAATTACAACTTTTTTCCCCATAAAATTATGACTTTAAAATCAGTATGTGAAAAAACATGTCTTTTAATGTGGCCCTAATACTCCGTCGTAGTGTTGTGTCAGAGCAGCCACTTGCTTAATTTTTACATTTGTTTTTTACCATTGTTGCTAACGAGTTCTTTTTTTGTTGTCATTCTAGGCCGTCGCTTGTTTAAAGACTTCTGTACTTCTCACTTCCTTGTTTGTTGAGATAGCTACAAAATTCTTTGTATACCGCCACCTGCTGTTTTGGTCTAGTCGGTCACTCGAGTCCTGTACGGGATGAGACCCACACCATGTGAACAGAAAAAAATTTGCATTTTTCTCTTGTCGTTTTCTAGTACGGCCAGACATGAAAACGCCCTTAGGTCCTGTTCTCATGACTACGGGGCCATCAAATGTGCAAAAACGGAGGGTGTCGCGTGTACACTGCAGGTCTTGAATGCATCTGCGAGAGTAAAAACAATGTAGTTCTCACACCAGGCCAGTAGTGGGCAGTGGAACTTTAGAACGCGACACCCAGTATAACCACTTACTCAACAACATCCTTCTCAGTCAGGTCACCGAAAAAGAACGGCACACTGTTGTTCATTTCACAGCAGCAGCGAAAATGGCAACTGCAACTACAGCTTCGTGTGGTTTCGTTTCGATGCTCTTTCGGCGGCGACATGCACAATGTATCATATCTCAAGATTCTGTTTTAAGAAACTAAACAATGTGAATAGCTGCTGAAGCACACACAGTACAAGTGGATCCCCCGCCATTGTTGTCATCGCATACAGAGAGTTTGCGCCTTTTTGTTCATACGGCTGTGATATGCCCCCAACATCAGGATCGTTCCACCCTGGAGCCCCGCATTCGAAGGCCTAGTTTACAAGGAGACACTCCGACAGTAAGACAAAATAGTTAAGTAACAACTTGGCCTTTCGTTCATACGGCGTGGTAGTTTCACAGGGTTGAAGACGTAAGCTTTCGATTGCGGGGCTCCAGGGTGCCATTTAGGCTAGCACCGCCACTGTATCTCTGTGGTCCTCTTTCGTAGATCTGTTTCGAAACCTTCGGATTATTCCATTGTACTGTGTGGTGGTCAGTCTAGTAAGCACTATAGAGAAATCCTTTTGGTTGGCACAGAGAAGCTATTCATTCATTATCAATAATGGAAAGGGAAAATACAACGGTAAGTTAACTTTAGACTTTCCGAATCTCTGAATTGGAACCAAAAATGGTGTACATTTAATTCTCACCCTCAATGAACATTTTTAGGCACATGGTTGCCATGGCTCCTTTTCTGACTAACTTTTTAGTCCGCTGCACCAGAGTTTCCCATGCATGGGTGTGCAACTGATCTACTGTATATCGAAGTGTGTAGACAACAGCTATTTTCTATCCAATTGTTGGATTGGAGGTTAATCCAAATGCATAGTCAGTACGCTCAGTCCAAGCAGTCACAAATATTTAGGCAGCATGCTGTTAATTGCAAAGAGACATGGTGGACTCTTGCAGTCTGGGTTTGATGTCAGTATTTAAATAAAAATGTCTCATGCATGAGGAGATGGAGAAATTTAATTGATATAATTTTGACTATATGTTTATTTCACAAAACCCAACAGAATACAAAAACTGTGGGCTGTTTTTTTCTTGTTACATACTGTATACCTGTAACATTTACTACACAATTACACATACGATAGAGAAAAATGAGCTCAAAGAAATCAGTAAAAGTGTGTTTGTTGTTACATTTAACAAGTATAGTTTAAACTAAATATGTTGCATTTATTTAATCTATCATACAATTCAATATCAGCAGTTTTTTTTATTACTTTA
>JAPMNP010716354.1:0-10476 GCA_029874935.1 Atherina boyeri | reverse complement strand
TTGGCCACCCTAGAGACGCGTGAGTGAGAGAGAGAGGAAGAGAGAGCAGGGAAAGAAATGCAGCTGAACGAATATGATGCATGTTTTAAATAGCGTAAAAAAGAATAACGAAACGCAATATGGGACTGTCGGTGTTGAAACTTGTTATTTTTTTTGGTTGGTGTTAATCTGTGGCGTTCGGAGTTGAATCTGTGGCGGTGCGCCACAGATTCCTCTATGTGTGGGAAACACTGCATTATTGGCTTGAATATTTTATGTAGCGTCATATATTGACTTTTCAAGCAGAGACAGCTAAGCTAAGGTGAAGTGAATGGAAGACATAAGAATTAATGTGGATGATCTGATGAACTCTACATAGATGTCATGTAACACGAGAAAGCATTCATGAGAATGTCCACCGAGCTCATCAGACTACCTGTGCACAAACAGAAAAAAGGTGTGCCCTTTAATTCAAGAAGCATAATCCAATGAAAATATTCACAAATATAGTAGGAATGTGATCACTTTCAACATGCATTGTTATCGATACAGTCTTTCTTTGTTGCTTTAATTTCTTGATTAGATTTAGTAGAGAATTCTAGCTGAGCAGTGATTCACCGTGTGCTGGAATGTATTGTATTGCTGAATTGGATGGATGTTGCAGATCTAGTTATAACACTGGGTCAACAATCCAGAGTTGTCATGGTTGTCAGATTCAAGCTTCAGTCTCTGAAAATGGGAGATCAGCCTTTCAGACTCCATTCAAACCTCAGGAAGGATTTTTCTTTCCTTTTTCAGTAGATCTATGTACCATGTGATAAAGTTTGTGTGTATGTGAGTAAAAGGAGCTTTCAGGAGGACCTGTATTATTCATTGCACCTTGATAATGGACTCATCCTCTCCCCTGTGCCAGACCTGTGTAGCACTGAGAGAATAAGGCCATAAAGACAAAAACAAAGATCGATATGCATTCATAAATACAGTCTACTACACATGAATTGAACCATTTGAAGGGCAAAAATAGGATGTTTTTGATTGTGAAGTTTAGATGGCCACATCAGTGTTGCAACTGAGAAACATTACGCTCTCGCTGTCTCTCAGCAGGCCTCACAGCCTTAATGTATTGTAGTTATTTTTACACTCAGCATTGTAACTCAGTTTTATTTATTTAGCACCCTTTACACAAACAAGCAGCCCAACATGCTTCAGACAGAAAGATTAAAACATAGATAGGGAAGAAAACAGTGCAGTAAAGAATGTTTTTATATAAGCAATAAAAAGAACTTGTGGTCAAAAGATGAGCAACAGAGTGATATTACTGTCAATTTAAAAAAGGTAACTGTTTAAATTTAGGACAAGTACATCAATATCTAAAATAAACTTCAGTGTGGACCCCAGTGATGAAACTGGTTCAAATGGAGCAAATGAAAAAATGACAATGAGCAGATTTCTGGGTTATATCAAAAGAATCACTTTATCAATATTTTAGTGACAAAAACGATGCTTTGATGATCTTGCCGAGAGAAGAATTGAAGTCAAGGGACTGACACAATTCCCAAGTTGCTGATTTGTCTTTTAATCTGTTTGATAAAACCGATAAGCCCTGAGTTCTGTTTTTCACTTGCTGCTTTGGGTCCTATTAAATGTTTTATTCTCATTTACTTTTATGCTTTTTGCATTATTGTCACTGAGAGTCAGTCTGAGCCTGCAGCTCAGTGTGGTCATATTTAAATGGTGAGGCTCACAACTGTGTATCATCAGCATGAAATTGACATGCTGATGGTTAATGATGTTAATAAAACATCTGACTTGACCAATCTGCTTCCCGTCTGTATGCATGATGTTAATGTATAGAGACTCTCTGCCATGCAGTAACTTTCTAACCTACATTTTTCATGTTGGGTGTTGCCTCCAGCCCCGTAATGAATAAACTGAGATGTATGATTGTCTAAACTTCATTAAACACTAACCAGAAAGGAGATGAAAAGTGTGTGTAGTAATCCAATTAAGTGAATCCAGTGCCTGAGAGACGAGGAGAGGGAATAGACAAGTCTATATTTAGAACATAGATTGCAAAAGCTTTGCTGTTTGGCTTTTTTCTCTCCCTATCATCTACAAAATGTTGGCGCATGTGTGGTTTCAATGGATAATGGTTTAGATATTACATTTATAAATGCGGATTTCATACAAGGTGTTAAAGGATATCAAGTCTCATTCTGCCACCCCCTTCTCTCTCCCTAGCTCTCCGTGGCCCCATAGGTGGCTTCCTCAGATGCTTTTTTTCCATAAGATAACAAGACACATGGAATTGTTATCTCATTTCTTTGAGGCTTTCTCCCTCTGCACATTATCATTGATTTGAATGCTGCTGGTTCCATCTCAACCAAACTTTAGATTGCTTTCTATCACTCTGAGTTACTTTGTTAGGATTGAGGCAGAGATTTTAAGATTTTTTTTGGAGATGACAGCGACTTGCTGTCAAGTTTAAGGACATACTGTCATCAGTCACCGTCATCCCAGAGAACCTCCAGCACTTACTGTGTGAGCACGCGTGTGCAAGAAAATACAGATCTGCTGCTCACTTCCACCATCAATCTTAGTCATCCTGCTGTGCAGGGCGATGTTGGTGTACTCTGTCTTTTTATGAGTGCTCGCCATTCACTCCCCCCTGAAAAGGCCACACGGTCTAACACTTCTTTCCTTTTAACACTTTTTCTTGCACTTCGTCTTCTCACATAAACCTGGCTGCTTTGAGTGTCCATGATGACACAATGAATGGAATGATTGATATCCACTCTGGGCTCGTACACAGTGCACTGATTATTTCTGCGCTCGGCTGTGAAAATCCCAAAAATCTCTGAAAAACAAATAGATTCCGTTGTGGCGGGAAATCTGTGATGATACAGCTTTCATTTGCAGTTAATTACAGCAGTTGTGGACAGTAATGCTGATATATTTTATTAGAAATCTGTTTTTTTCTTATTTATGCAGCCAGGTATGTTTTGATTGACATTGCAATACATGTCTCGACTTGCACCCTAAAGCTTTAAGTTGAAAACATTATATTATTATTATTAAAGAATTATAATTCTGCTTATATCTAAACATAAAAAAAACATTTGCTGTTGCCTGTTTTTTTTAGCTAAATATTTAATGTTGTTGACTGCTATTTAAACATACATCAAAACATAATAAGGTTAATTGATTTTTCCAGAGCAGTATAAAAAAGCAGACCCTCCTTCTCAAATAGGTTTATGTTTTGGTAAGTTTTATCTCCTAGTTAATGTCTAGTGCTGGAGTCAGGTTTGGATGATGTGCAAAATCATTAAGATATGAAGTGGAAGCTGTTGTTCCCCCAACTCCTTAACAGGCAGTGCACTGTTAAATTGATTATAAAGTGACTTGAAGCATTCAAGTGTTCTCACTGATGTGCTTGCAGTTCTCAGTTTAATCTGCACACAAGAGTACCACACTGCTGCTGAGACAAAGACTCCACTGTTTATCCATCTGTCTATTGGAAATAAGGTAAAACAGTGAAATTATGTACAGGATATTAATATGCAACTATTTATTTCTGGTCGTCCTGCTGTTTGTCCATTTCTTCTTCCTCTACCTCCCAGCCTTCCAGTTGCTTCATCATTAAATTTGTCTGTCACACATTGTTGCACTTGGATTTTACATTGTGTGATTCTGCCACTTATTTACAGCCAATCTCCTTCTCCCTATGTACTTACTTAGAGGAAGACCTCATGGGTTACACGAAACATATCAGATGAGATGCAGAAAAGAGGAATGTCTGGAGGCTGTGCAGTCATCAGCCACTGCAGCATTGCAGGGCCAAAACTGCACTTTGGCAGACAACAATAGACCAACACACAGCAGTTTTAGCTGTGTGTGTGTTGTAGAAATAATTGAACAAATCAGATTTTTTCTCACTCTCAGACAAATGAAATTACTCATTCATATTTATTCATGGTTAATGTTGGAGTGCTCTCACCATTGAGAAATAATTCAATAATCACCATGTCTCACTTGTGTTTTTGCATGATTATTTTGGTTTGTAATGGAACAAAATGACAATATCTTGGTTGCTTGTCAGGCACATGTTTTCAACATTTGACAGCTAAAGGCGATTACCATTTTCTCCAACATGTCTTTAAGAATTGTGATAAATATAAACACATCAGTGGGACAGAGAGAGATACAATACACTTTTTACAGCAATGCCACTGGCTTGAGTGAGCATGGCTATGAGACGCCATAGAAACGTTACTGTCTCTGAGTGCATGTGAAATTAGTACAGACACCTCAGTTCCTTGCAAAAACCTTGAGGCAGCTTTGACATCGTATTCATTTTGAATATCCATTTCATTTCAGTTTTAATAATTTCAGCTACTGCTGTCTTTTGCTGCTGTTCACAGGCAGCTGCTGTGTTGGGTATTCAATCTTGTGCTCATCTGTGAGAAAGAGGCACGAAGGTGGACAAATTAATAAGAACACAACATGGCAGCCACACATATTGGAGTCTAGAAGATAGCTGCATGTGCTTGTATGAGCTTCTTATAAATCAAAAGCAGAAATGTTACCATAGCTAAATGAGCTTAGACTGCCGTGCAGTGGCAGACGGTTATGTCTGATGTTGATGATAGGTAATTAACATATATTTATATATATAACATATGATATATAACATGTATTTTACTTTTACTGCATAATTGTTCAGCTGGCTGCTCTGAGTAATTGTTGGTACCCAAGTGTTAGGATTTAGTTTATTTTCTCTGCTTTATATGGTACAATTTGAGTGCATGTGATTTAAACACAACATTAAGCTGTTGCTTTAGGCTTGCAGAAACTGCAAAAGGCTTTTTTTCCTCAGCTGTTTTTAAGCTGCAGATAAATCCACACACAAAAAGACTGAAACGACACTTTCTCTGTCAACTATGTAAAGTATCAATTTGTTGATACAAACTGGGATCATATTTTCTTGACATTCAAATGAGCTGATGGCAGAATGAAAAGAAGTAATGAAATATCTTGACAGTGCAGCTTTGTACATCATTATGTGACCCAAACAAAACCTGATTTTTGCCAGCAGATGTTATCATGCCCAAGTCCTTTCCTGCAAGAACAAAGCAGCTCTCTGAGAGCAGCTAGTTAGATACTCCCACCACAGCCGAAAAACAAACAGTTGAAATGAAACAAAATGATGTGGAGAATAAGTTTTCAAGGAAAACAGTGTGGAGGCCTAGCCCTGGGGTTTTCATTAAGATAAACTTAGTCTGAAGGGGTTTTGCGTCACTGCGTCTGAAGGTAAGGGGGGGGGGGGGGTCATCTGGCTTTGATTTCTTGGCTGCTGCGTTTGTTAGAAGCCTCAACTTTACCTGGTAACCCCTATAAAAGTTTAATTTCCAAGCATGTGTTGACTTATCCAAGAAATTCCCACTCATGTTGAGCAGATGTTTGAACATATTTCCTCAGCTGTTTTTTGTTTTTTTCCACCAGTTCTCTTGAGGTTTACTTCACAGACAGAGCATAACAAACGTAATGGGAATTACCTCTTATTAGCAGAAAAACAGGGCAATGACGTTGTTCATCTCATGAGGGAATTGCTTTTGACAATGGTGGTGATTAGGATTGCCATGATGACGACAGCATGTATGAGGAGGCAGAGAAAAAGATTAGAAAGGCTTAGCCTTGGTGAGGGAGTCCCCTCACATAGACATGTGTGCACACATACCTCATTGGATTTGGAAATATTAAAGACTTATGCCGTATTATAATACCAGCTAATGCTTGCAAGGAAACCTGCAAAGTTATAGGAAGGTAAATGACTTTTGAGTTAGTTTTGGTCAAAACAATGTTAGATTACAAAGCTTGCCCAAATCCCTGATAAGTTTGACATTTCTCATTATTGTTTCCTGTATTCTTTGTTTAGTTTTATTGGTGCATTGTGCCACACTTCCCCTCAAACACTGCATATCCAGTATCTTTTTATAACCAGTGTTTAGTCTGCATATTTTACCTTCCTTTTGCGAGAACTGTCATATTATGAATGCATTTGTTCATAGCTTCCTTAGTGGAAACTCCCGCTTGCACAATCCTCACCACAACTCTTCCCATCCATCCGGTAAGATAGATTCTCACATTGAAGGGTACAGAAGAAGACAGCCACAGCAACACATGAATAAAAAATGCATTTGTGCAAACAAAAAACATATTTATTGATTTGAAATTCATAGCCAATATTTAACCCCTTTTGCTTCCCATTTTTTTAGCATGGAGTTTGTCTTTTCCCATATGCAGATGTCCTGTTTAATTTCTTCCTAAATATGCTGTTATTGGGTTGAGATCACGGGAACTGATGTGTTGCACTGAAGTGTTTGAAGCAGCATAATTATCAAAGTGAGAGGACATGGATCCACACTCCCAGGAAATATTCAATAACAGATCTTCTTCTACTGTCACACCAGAAGCCAGCTCAGGTACATTAGATGGAAAGTCTAATTTGGAAATTAAAATAGTTTGAAACAAAAGCAGGTTTGTTATTCAGCTCATACTATTAGAGAACGTGGAAGAAATAAAGAAAACAAAATATAACTCTGAGAGCAGTGTAAGTTAGTTGCAGATACTGAAGAAGTTACGAATAGCCCAAATTCCAATGCCTGAGTCTAAATGTTTGGAATTTCTGAATACCCTCAATAATCTCTGTGCATTTCTGGCCAATAGCGCTGTGGTTATCCAAAAATCTTATCAAAACAATAAGGCAGTAAGTTCTGATCATTTTTTTTAAGACTTGAATGGTTATGTGTGTATGTTTAGTGTATGAAGAGCTCATTTGGCTGACATGCAAACTGCAAGTTAAACCTTGGAGAGCTGCAGGAGGTTTGCAAGCTGCTCGGTAGGTTACATTGGGATAGATACTGTGCTTGCTGTTGATGCTAAAATTAGACCCCAATATCCTTGTCTTCATCCCAGGTATTTCAAATTTCAATTGCTCCAATATGATAATAATTTAAGTTGGTCTTCTTCATCATTTTAACACTCATAGAACTAGGACAAGTTGCTCTAAAATGCTCTTCTGCACATCACTATCCTTGTTTATTTAAATCATTTGTTTGCATGTTAGTGGCTCACCTATGAACAAGATCCAGATACTGCTCTGCGATTAAATGTCTGATTTGCAATGTTTGTGACAAAATGTAGAAATATTTGGCAACTTTATACATTTTGCTGTTCAGAGCTGCATGCATGGTTGTTGTCTTTCAATTAGATATGTTCTTCTGTTTGAGATTTGTGACTAAGTAGGCATATCATAACAAAAGAAAAGATCTACAACCCAAAGGGTATTTGACAAGATAAGCCTGCAGTTCTGACCTGAAGTCATTTAACCCTCTACAAATTCATGTGAACCCTTTCTTTTTTATCTCTCTGTGCAAAGATTAAAGTCATCCGCATGGATTGCATGAATGGTGAGTTGTACTTAATAAACTGCACATAAAGCCATAGTATTATTAAGAAAGCTGCTATAATGGTAGTGTTCCCTGAATTTGTTTTGAGGCCCAGCCTAATATGGATTACCTGTTGAGGGCATCCTTGCGCACAGTGCCAGGGGATCCCTTGCACACATAGATATGTGGCCATATGCCGCTTTCACACACTCACAGTGCAGTGATGTCATCAGGGTTTTAATAAAGGATTACTCTGACATCACTGGGACCGCTGCCAAGTTAAACCTCTTAACTTCACCATGTGCTTGAGGTGTACTTGAGCTAGAGCGGTGTGCTTATGTGTGATATGTAAAAGCCTGCTGAGTAAATTGTTCAGATTATTGGTGTCTGTATCCTGCTTTCATCTCCCTATTAATGTGTCAATTAAAGGGAAAGAAAGAGTTTTGCATTCAACCAATGTCTGTGATGTCCATAACTTAGGGTTTACTTTGTGGTGTGAATTAGTAGCAGATTAAAGGATCATAAAAGCCATAATGAAAGCATATGTGAGTTTTGTTCTGCCGTTCTGGGCCAAACATGGCACAGAAAACTTAATTTGTTAAACCACTAATGAACTAATTGTATGATCTCATTTGGCTCATAGTAGCACAAATGACTTAACTAAATAAGGCCTAAGGTCCTCTTTTAAAAGATCTTTCAGAAATCTAAGCATTGTTTGAAACCATTGTTGTGTTCCTAAACCTCTACTTTTAAGCATCTAATGCCAATAGAATAGAGATAAAGACAGTTTCATTGCTAAAACTTGTGTTTTTATTGCTGGTAATTATAGCAGAAGAATTAATTCTCATCATGCAGCATAAAATGAACTAACACTGCATTGGGCTCTGACAGTAGAAGAACACAAACAAAATGAAATCCAGTCTGGAAGGGTTAAAGTATTTTTTCCCAGATTATAAAACCATCAAATGGCACCAGGCTGGATTGTAAACAGCTGCTTTTGTTTGTGTTTGAGCCAGTGGTCCCTGTGACTTTGTAGGTGTACCACAGTTGAATGTTAGTGACAGTGGGATATCAAAACCCCTGCTTACACATTAACAATAGCTACAAGCCAGCAAGCTGAGCCGTATTTCTTTTCATGGTCTCAGACATATTTTTGAATCCGGGGACACAAATCCTCAAGCCTGCATGAAATCTGCTTTTGTGTTCAGTAAGATTGGTTGTCTGGTACAAGCTGTCCAGAGACACCTCCCCATTGTGATAATACACTATAGTGTGATAGGTTGTGCCACCTTTGGAGATCAGTCATTTCTACTTTTTTCTGTTCTCATATTTCATTAATTAACCAGATGATTGAAAAGGAAATATTGGCTGGGCTTGTTTGCCTTGTCTCTGGCATGGATGTGATTGTGAAGTCTGTACTGACGAGTGTTTTCGCCTCAGACACACATTTCTTCATGCTGGTCTCAGTACATGGTTCTCACATTCATACTGTCCAGCATCTCTTCAGCTCTAACACATCACGACACAGTCTCTCCTCCTTTATGTGCTCGGTTGTCAGTGTGTGCAGCAAAAAGCAAATGCACTGGAAGAACACACATGCAGACCATAAGTAAGAGATTTTGTGTGCCTTCCATTCAGTGGTCACACTCCTCTACACTTTTCATTTTGGAGAGGGGGTGCTTTCTATTCTTCTTTGTGCTCTGGTGAGTGTGTGGGACAAACAGCTTAAATCCTCTCTCTAGTCTGTGAGTCAGCTTGATGTATAAATAAAGCTCAGGTAAGTCATGTATAGCTGCTGGGAGGTATTAAGTGGCTGCTGTTAATAACTCATTTCTAGGTATGAACAACAGCCACATCCTAACGTGCAAGTATTTGGGCTGTTAATTTTGATCAGGCATTCGAATCTGTCGTCCACAGACTCAGTGCTGATTGTATAACTTCACTGATTCTTTCTATCCTTGACCCTGTCATTCTCAGTCTCATAACACAATCTGCTGCCATGTCCTTAGCAACTGAAGGCTGATTGGTTGTGAGGACGTACCTGTCCCTTTTGAAATCTGCCAGGTCACCATAGTAACCACATTATAAACATGAATGCTAGGGACTGTGAAGGCAGGCTAGAGGCAAAGGAATTGCTCCTTGATACACATAACAACAGCTCTCGTCNAAGCAGCAAGACTGTCTGAGAGCTGTACCCATTAAAGCAAATGTAGTGCTGCATGAATCTCAATTACCTTTCCATTGTTGCCTTTTAATCACATCACCTTTGCTGATTTACATACTTGAAAACAGCTATGCAATCATTGTAATCATATTCAGTTTTTTTTGGTTTTTTGTTTTGTTTCACAGGCAGTATAGGTGCAGTTCCAGGGCCCTGAGCTGCTACAGTAGCTTGGGATTTATTTGTCATCATGCAGAAACGCACCGTTGCCCTTTTCTTTCTGATAGAATTTAGTATTTCACATGGAGGGCTTTCATGATGCACAAATCAGCTGTAAGAATACGAAAGATGTGTACAAAGCAAATCCTCTCCCTCCTTGTCAGTTTCTGTGCTTCTCTCTGGACTGAGTTTTGCATCAGAAACCAAATGTGTTTATTTGTTAATCACTATTCATTTCAGGTGGTGTCTTTCAAAATAAATGATGCACACAATGAACTGAATGAAATACAAATTGAAAATGAAATGAAAAATACTTTATTTATCCCATAGGGAAATTTCTGTGTTGTAGTATGTCCTTTTTTTTGGTTTGTTTTTTTGCAATGACATGCAAGACATGTGCTTCTGAGCCCATACTGTGATCTTTGCCATTACAACCCTTCAGGGTTTTCTGAACCTCTGTCCATATTGTGAAAGACTCTGATTCATGTAGATGCTTGTTTCATGCTCAGTGAAATTACTGACCAGCTGTCAGATGATGTCATGTTGGAATTAAGTCTGAATGAAAAAATTATTTATGAAATTATTTTCTTCCCAGGTTTTGTAACAGTAGTAACCAAAGTACTCCTGTCCCTTCAAAATATAATTTGTAGTATTTTATTAAAAAAAAAA
>JAPMNP010716348.1:0-10478 GCA_029874935.1 Atherina boyeri | reverse complement strand
AATTGGAGCAAGCCCAGGCCGGACTGGATCAATATTTATTGAAAATTCATTGAATTGTCCTTATTGCACATATTTAACCTGGAACTAACAGAGCTTATAAATTATTTCCTTTAAGACAAAATTAATTATGAAATGAATGAAAAAACAAAAACAAAGAAAGAAAAAACTGCTGCATTTATCTGATGACTACGAAAGCAGTTTTTTTCAGAACGATTAAATGTTTTCTTAAGTTTCACAATTTCCAGTGTCGATGAAAGTTGATACAAGTGAGAAGCTCTATCAGGCTGATGCGGAATTACGCTGGCACCTGGCTGACGTGCCAACACACTGGCAGTGCATTGTGGGACTTGTAGTATTATGGTTGCAGACCAGCTCTTGGAGTCATTTCGTATTGCCTTGTGGGCCGGATATTATCACACTGAGGGCCAAATTTGGCCCGCGGGCCAGAGTTTGACGCCTATGATTTAGGGGCTGTAAATTTGTTTTTTGAAATGAGAATATCCTGGCTAAATTACGGTTGTCAGTGATAGAAGTATTTGAAATTAACATATTTTTTTTATGTCTTGTAACATATCAGCACCATTTAATGATAACGTAAAATAAAGATGATACATCATTCTTACATATGGCTCCTTTAACACGTGTCTATTGGACTCCGATAAATCATAAACAAAAGAATCCCATTTTCATACCAATCAGATCTGAAAAATTGATTTCCTGTTAATAGTAACAGCCCTGTTGTAGGCCCAGATTACGTCTGTGATATGTTCAGATGATATAAACCTGGCAGGGCTCTTAGATCCGAGGACCATGAGGAACTCCTCCTTGCGTTCATCTCCAGTAGACTGGATTACTGTCATGGCCTTTAATCAGGACTTCCCAAAAAGAGCATCAAACAGCTGCAGCTCATCCAGAAATGTTCAAAACCATTTTTTGATGTAGTTTCCAGAAAGAAGCCTCCCACGTCGGTGTCCCGTAGCCTTCTCCATCTGAGCTGATACATCTGGTTGGTTTTCATCATACAGTTTAGTGAGTAAGAGCCTCTTCTAAAGTTAGGTCAAAACTGTTGGATGTTAGTGTTTGCAGACATGGGGAGCGCTCTGAGGTGATAGGACTGTGCAGAAATGGTGAGGAAACATTTTTCCACTGCTGGGAACTATCAATCCAATGTGTGCACAAATTTTCCATTTATTTCATTTAGCCAATCAGGAAAGTCCTTTTGAGATCACAGACCTCCTTATCAGAGTCCTGGCCAAGAAAAGCACCAGCACAGCCCACAAACATGAGATAATCACAATTAAAAACACAGTAATGATAAAAGCAGACCAAATAAAACAAACTAAGAAAATCAGACAATATAAAAGGAACTAAAAGCAGTGTCCATGATTGTTCTGCAAATGTTTTACCATTTACCAAATGTGGCCCAGTGAGCCACGGTGTATGCTGGACAGTCTCAAAACCCGCTCCACTGCTCACTTAACCCCTCACTCATCTTTCTTCATATCCTATATTTCACCACAGATAAAGAATCACAAAGAAGTTTTATCGTTTAAATTGTAAATTGTTTTGATACTTCAGAACCAAAAATCTTGAAAAGGTTTATTGCCAATGATGAAACTCCGGCTTATTTGCCGGGGCTCTGTCTCAGTCTGATTTAACCCATGACTATAACTGAAAACGTTTTATGACAAACATGTTTTTTTGTCATAAAAAAACCCCAATAATCATAACATAAGTTGCTGACCCCCCACTCACCCAACATCCACAAAGGAAATCCCAATTTAACCCCTGTTTATAACATATTATATATGTTTTACGTTTTTACATTTTTACAATAAACTATCACATTACAACATGATAAGGTCTTTTTTCCCCCTTTTTTTTTTAAATTAAACTGTTTAAAGTTTGTACATCAAGTCAGGGTGCGTACAAAGAATATTAGTATAACGTGTATCACTAATAGTAGGATACCATATGAGCAGCATCAAGAACAAGTGTGACATGATAAGATAGAACAAAACAAACAGAACAAGAAACAACAAGAGGCAAATATAAATCAGTGAATCAGGAGTGAGCACGACGGCAGCAAATAAAAGCACATTTTTAAAAAACGAGGACTTACAGATACAAGTGTGATATTTTTTGGCTTGTTTGTTCTTGTGAATCATACATTTTAGTGATTTAAAGTAGCTGGTAAAGATTTTTATGAACACACAGTGACTGATGGAGTACCACCATTCCATTTACGGGTGGATGCGGTATTTATGATAATAAGACAACATTTGGGATGCTTTTGTTCAGGTCATACATGAAATGAATCCTATCATTATAAGTCAACAAAGGAATGTTGTTCGTTTTCAAAGAGAGATAGCTATGAATGTCCGACCAAAAAAAATTACAACATAGCATTTATTTCTAAAAACAGAAAATAAAAATAAAAATAAAAGTGGTCACTGGTTTCCATCTCATGCCAAATGGCTAAGAGCTGAAAAAGAAGACTGTTGAAAGCAGCAACATAGGTGGTGAAAAAATAAGTTTTATAATCTGGAGCTGAAAAATACAACATTTTCTTTGTTTTCTGACGTCATCGCTGTAGAACAGCAATAATGCTCGTGCCTTGTTTGTACTGTTGACAGGTTAACTAATCCCCCAGAACTTCTATCCAACCAGGCCTGTAATGAGCTTGCTTCTTTCTTTACTGACAAAATCCAAAAAATTAGGCAGTGTTTCCCAGTGTTTCCATGCCAGGGTCAAGACATATGTCATCACTGTGTCCACTCAGAGGAGACATAAACACCATGACACACTTGTCCAATCAGTCTGAAAAACCTGGATAAGATAATTTGCCATTAAATATCCACCACATTGATGCCCTGTAAACAGGGTTTTTCAAAAATCTTTCAGGATGCATGGCCCCAGATATCTTACAGACTGTAAACATGTCTTTAGTTTCACGCGTCTTCCCTCAGACCCTAAAAACAGCCGTCATCAAGCCACTCCTGAAAAAGAACAACTTAGACTCATCACTAATGAGCAGCTATAGGCCGATATCAGTCAGATTTTTGGTCACGTCACAGCACTAAGACTGCTCTAGTTAAAGGAGTTATAGAAGATGTTTGTGGTAATTCAGAAAGCAAGAGACCGATAGCGAGTTTTCAGCCTACTTGAGTCACAGCTCCCTCCTTGGCCACGCCTTTAAAACAACGTTAGCTGTTTGCAAATGTAATTGAATGACTGACGAACCAATAGACAAATCAAACAAACGATGAGAGCAGAAATGATTGGCTGATATTTTTGTTAAACTCACATTACTTTCACAGCTGATGTATAATAATATTCATGTTTTTAAAGCTTTAATCAATCATACCTTATGGGGCAGTGAACCCTATTTCATGGAATATTGCAAAAACTATTTTAAAAAAAACATCGTCTATGGCACCTTTAAGGTCTTCAATGATATCTGCTTGAACACAGATAGCAGCAACATTTACTACTTCTAGATCTCAGTGCTGCTTTTGACACGGTCGACTGACCATAACATCTCACCAGACCGTCTGAAAGACAGGGTCGGACTTTCTGGCACCGCAGTTAATAGGTTTGGGTTCTATTTGAAAGACAGGTACTACTTTGTGTCTATAGGTAATTTTGAATCTGAGTGAACAAAAATAACCTGTGGAGTTCCCCAAGGCTCCATCTTGGGGCCACTGCTGTACAACATCTACATGCTCCCACTCGCTCAAATTAAAGAAAAAACAACAGAATATGTACTATAGCTATGCCAATGACACAAAAATCTACATAACCATATCACCGGGATACTATAGCCCAATCCAAACACTGATCAGATGCATTGATCAAATTAAATATTTGATGTGCCAGAACTTCCTTCAGCTGAATGAAGACAAAACTGAAATAATAGTTTTTGGAGCCAAGGAAGAAAGATTAAAAGTCAGCACCCAGCAGCTAAGTTGAAAACTTACAACAAAGCCAGAAACGTCATGGACTCAGATCTGAATTTTAGCATCACATTAAGACGGTTGTGAAGTCGGCCTTTTATCACTTCGAAAACATATTGAGAATTAAAGGTCTGACTAGACCAGACTACTGTATCACTGTCCTTACAGGTCTCCCTAAAAAGTCCATCAAGCAGCTATCAAACTCCCAGAAAACTGCAGGTCTTGCATTTAATCTTGTTCTATTTGATCTTTTTCTGTTTCTAATCAATTTCTTTTATTTCTTTTGAGTTTGTTTTTTAAATGTACCATTTAATGCTTCTTCTGCATCCAGCTGTAATGCTTTTAGTGTTTTATGTAAAGCACTTTGAATTGTCTTGCATATGAAATATGCTATGCAAATAAACTTGCCTCCTCTGTCTTAGAAGAATAGAAAGTACAAGGATCCATCTCACCTTTCAATTTTTCAGACAAAGAATCATTAACAAGGTTTATAAAGCAGATATTATTTTAGAATGAGTTTCTTTGATTTTAGGTAAGAAAGGGGATACATTAGAAGCCCCCTTTCCTGTCAAGCTACTATCTAATAAAGTCTACTAAGGCTAAAATATCCTTTTGGAAAAAAAAAGATTAAAATCATGAAAGGATGACGTGTCTATTGGAGTCCTAGATCAAAAACATGACAACCCTGTCGTTAGGCCCAGAATATGTTCAGAGAATATAAACCGAGTGGGGTTCTTAGTTTGAAGGACTATGAGAAACCCATTTTTGCATTCATCTCCAGTAGATTGGATTACTGTAATGGTCTTTTATCGGGAAAAACATTTAACAGCTGCAGCTCATCCAGAACGCTGGATTTAACCAGTGTTTTAACCGGGACTAAGAATTCTGAACACATCACACCAGTTTTAAAATCTTTAGGCCTACCCTGGTTTCCAATCAGTCAAGGAATAGATTTAAAATCCTACCAATTGTCTACAAATCCAAAAACAGTTTAGGCCTGAAATCTGTGACATGTTCAGAGACTATAAAGCTCTGGGATCCAAGGACTCAGGTCAGTTAGTCCAGACCAGAATCCAGACTAGAGTCCAGACTAAAGATGGAGAAGCAGCATTTAGCTGGTATGCTGCAAACAAGTGGAACAATCTGCCAGTGGAGATTAAACTTTCACCAAATGTAGATACTTTTAAAACAAGTTTTCAAAATTGTTCCTCATGTAATACATGGAATCTGCTTTGAACCTTTTACTTAGACTGTTACCTTGCTTTAAATCTAATAATTTTACGGGATTTATTATGATTAGTAAGCAATTTGAATAGTTTTGTACATGAAATGTGTTATTCAAATAAACTTGCTTTGCCTTGTTCCATAATAAAGTATGTGGGGAGGAGTTGTGAGTAAATAACATTTTTGCATACTGTAATAATTGCTTCTATACTGATTTTCAACTGGGTTGGATTCCAAAAATGACCTGTGTGGGGCAGTAACACAACTTTTCTTCGTCTAGTCTGCCGCTGATTTAATTAGTGAAGAAATGCCTAGCAACGGCGCTACGGAAGTGTTTGCTTCCACATCCGGGTAACGTTGTCTCCTCATGCTGTAACAAGCATGGCAGCGAAAAACAAGCACCGCAAAAGGTCTAAAGCGACTATTAAAGTGACATTTAGGTCTGAAGACGATGAGCCGGAGGCTGAAAGCAAGGACGGAGAAGAAGAGGAAGATTCAGTATCTGATGAAGGTGTGAACACAGCGAGTAGAAATGAAGAGGAACTCAATCTGGATGAGGTTTTACGGCTTGGAGGAACTAAGGTGAGTTTAAGAAATTGATTCATAGACGTGGACAGTATTATTTTTCTTTGTAGGGTAGTAATTTATTTTGTGTGTATACTCACAAATTTAGGAGGTTATGTTATTGTAAATAACACAATGGATGTCCTGTTACTGTATAAGTGTAGCATTAACGACATAATATGTAATAGCAAAAAAGTTATGTTACGTTTTTACAGTCATTGCTCCTTTTCTGATTTCAATGTAAGATAGTGCTGGGTTACTGATTTGTCTTACTAAATTGCACTGCTGTATGTTCATATGTGTATGGATGTAAAACTAACATGACAGTCTGCTTTAAATTAAAATCCAAAGACATTTAATAAGAAAATGGCATAAAAGTGTAAATTAGAAAGATGAAAAATAGAATAGATAAGGGAATAAAGTAAATCCAAGCCAATTTTGAAGATTAAATTGATAGTCACATTTTAGAAAAAACAAAACAACAACCCTATAAATTTTATACAAATGCCTTGGATTCCAAGATGTTTCTTTTAATATTTTTTGCAATATTTGATGGATTTGGGTTCATGGAAATAAGATATGATTGATTAAAAGCTTTAAGAAACATAAATATTATCATACATCAGCTGTGAAAGTAATAGAACATCATCATTTATACCACCTTTAAGTAAGCATAAATCCCTCAAAACAATCCCTCCTCTGCCTGTAGGCTGACTACGTCCTCCTCGCCGGCCTGGATGACTCCAACGAGCTTGTTGATGGAGGAAAGAAAGGAGCGATAGACGACCTGGAGGAGGGCGAGCTGGAGAAATTCATCACCAAACTGGGCATCCGAGCGTACGCTGAGCAGCAGTCCATCATAGATGAGGTGGAGAGTAACTCTGAGAGTGTCAAGAAGGAAGGTAAAGAGGGCAAATTTAAGAAAGTGCCTGAAGAACTGACGTCCAATTCTCAAAAAGAAGCGTTAAAACCAGTGAAAACAAAAACGGAAGTCGCTCAGGTATCTGCTCGGAAAAAAGCGAAGCAGACTGTGAATGTTTTTGAGTTTCAACAGAGGCAGGTACTGCTGATCAAACCTGGGGGGAAGTGGTTCGACCTGGAATACACAGCCGAGGGCACGTCGACACCGCAGGATGCCGCGCTGGTCTCCAAGTATAAGATGCTTGCCCAGCGGCAGTTTGAGGCGGAGGTCGAGCTCTTCAAAACCAAAAAGAACTTGCAGAAAGGAGCTAACTCAGCCTGGATGAAGACGGTTGTTTCTACTGGTGTGCTGGCTGACAGGATGGCTGCCATGACGGTTCTGATCCAAGACGCTCCAGTGCACATGCTGGAGCATGTGGAGAGCCTGGTGTCCATGGTAAAGAAGAAGGGCAGCCGCCGGATGGGTCTCATGGCTTTAGACACCTTACGAGAACTGCTGCTGCACAATCTGCTGCCAGAAAACAGGAAGCTCCGCCCCTTTGCCGAACACCCATTTGATCTATTGGAGGAGAAGGCCAGCGGCAACCGTGACGCCCGCGACCGTCGCCTCATCCTTTGGTACTTTGAGCACCAGTTAAAACACCAAGTGGCCGAATTTGCGATAGCTCTGGACTCAGTGGCTCACGACACGGTGGCAGCCACCAAGATGAAGGCGCTGACAACCGCGCATGAACTGCTGTGCAACCGTCCGGAGCAAGAGAAGGCGCTGCTCATCCAGGTCGTCAACAAGCTGGGAGACCCCGAGTACAAGATGGCTGCAAAAACATCGTACCTGCTGGAGACGCTACTGCACAAACATCCCAACATGAAGAAGGTGGTGTGCTGCGAGGTAGAGCGGCTCATGTTCCGGCCCAACATCAGCCCCAAGGCGCAGTACTATGCCATTTGCTTCCTCAGCCAGGTGATGCTGAGTCATGAGGAGGCCGAGCTGGCCTCCAAGCTCATCACCATCTACTTCTCCTTCTTCCACGCTTGTGTCAAGAAGAAGGACATCGAGTCAAAGATGCTGAGCGCACTGCTGTCTGGCGTGAACAGGGCGTATCCTTACGCCATCGCCGGAGACGAGAAGGTGAAGGAGCAGCTGGACACGCTGTTCAAAGTGGTTCACTTGGTGAAGTTCAACACGGCCGTGCAGGCACTCATGCTGCTGTTCCAGGTCATGGACTCGCAGCAGAGCATCTCAGACAGATATTACACCACACTGTACAAGTAAAAACACCTCACCTTATGGTTTCTTGCTCTTTTTTTTTTTTGCAAATTTGCCATTTCTAAAAATCTCTGCAAATCAAAGATGATGAACTTCATCTCCTTCTCTGCAGGAAGCTGCTTGACTCCGGGCTGTCATCATCCTCCAGACAGCACATGTTTCTCAACCTGCTGTACAAGTCTCTGAAGGCTGACGTTGTGTTGAGGCGGGTCAAAGCCTTTGTGAAGCGGCTGCTGCAAGTCAGCTCCAAGCAGAGCGCCAGCTTCGCCTGCGGAGCGCTTTTCCTTGTGTCAGAGGTCATGAAGTACAAGCCAGGCCTCAAGACGCTGCTGCAGGAAGGAGGGGTGAGAAAAGTTCATTAAAAAGTTTGTTTCAAGCGTTGTTGCAGTGAGCCTAAAATAGGGCTGAACGATAAATCGTTTTCAAATCAAAAACGGGATTTCAGACAACCCGATTTGGTAATCGTCAAAGCTGGGTGTTTTTTTTCCACTTTCATAGTCAAATATCTGCTGTGTCAACAATTTAACACATGCATTGCACGCTGTTTCCCACTGAAAGTTCACCAATCAAAAACTGTGTGCTACCATGGACAGGTCACACGGTAGTTAATAAGTTAATACAGTCAAATATAACTATTTCTTCAGTTGACTTTAAAAAAGGCAAATGTATGTTTCATATCAATAAAAACAATTGGAAGAAAACATTTCCGTACATCGTGAATATGGCATTGAACATTGATTTTAAGAAAATCGTGACTGAAATCGAAATCGCTATATCTGTTAGAAAAAACACAATATGATTTTTTCCTAGAATCGTTCAGCCCTAGCCTAAATACAATTCTAGATTTTATCTGTATGGTTATCATGATTACGATATTATGCTCATGATTATTATGCATTGATATCACTATAAATGTGTAAAATCACATGGACAGTTATTATTGGTCTTTAAATTTTATCTTTTGATACCAACATAACTATGATATAGAAACAAAGTAAAGTAAACAAAAAAGTCTCATTCCAACTGAATCCCATGTGCTCTGTAAACAATGAATAAATGCTACATATTGAATCTGGATTTTTCTCAGAGAAAATAGATGGAAATGACTAGAGGCCCTCCACCTGGACTTGGGAGGCCTCTGTCTGTACACAACACTGCATTATAGAAATGTTTTTGAACATTCCTTTTGAACCTGAGTAGAGAATTTAGAAACACAGAAAAAACATCTAGCTAGTTTTAGATTTCCAGCTACTCCTTAGTAGAATTGCTGCTGTTTGAAACATAAATACTGGAACTATGAAAACGAGACCATACATCTGAAAATACTGTGCTTTTTTCTACAGACCATTGCACACTAATTACTAAAATGCATTGACCTCATGTAAAGTTGATTATTTTTGAACAGCAAAACATATCAAAAAATATTTGTACTAGTTTTTAGGGGTGTGAGAAAATATCGATATCCTAAAATATGTTGCGATATCGTATCGATATTCAAAAGTATAATATGTATATTTTATTTCATTGTGCAGTATAAAGGAACTGGATTGGGACATGACTGAACAGAATCATAATATGTGCAGAAGTTGTTTGAGAAATAATTTTAATGTGTGGTTATCTGCTAAACTTCAGTAAAACACATCAACATTATTTATCAAGGTAGAATATTTTCTAAGTTTATCAAAAACTTGCTCTGATTCGTTTGTTCCCCCATGTGGTTAAAAATGGTGTTCTAAGCAAACATGTCATCAGACTTGAGTGGGTCATTGTTGCAAAATTTCATTATTACCTTAAAGAATTTCCATACCTTTTAAAGAACGACACACTTCATACATGTTAGAAGCCCATGCATGATTTCAGTTGCAGTGCAAGGAATCCAGAACAAGCCACAGATACATCACATCTCAGCAACCAGTCTTGCTTTTAACCTCATTGTCTGCCCAGGACCTCCTCCTTGGTTCCTTTATCAGCATACACCCCCAGCAGGAGGTCTGCCTGTGTTGAGGGCTCTTTCTTTCAGTGATCAGGGGAGAAACTTTTTGTTCCAAAGTCTTTTTGAATGAGGAGTTGAAAGTTCGTACAAACATTTGTCGTTACATTCTTGTCCATCTGTCCTCATAGAACAGCAAGTCACATATCATAAAACAACATTTCTCCAACAGTCATCCGGCTAGTTGCCTGTTTTTAATTAACTGAAAGCTCCGCCCACCTAGCTAGCCGCTTGGTCGCCTGGGCGATAAACGGAGCTTACCTAATGACTTCAGCCACCGAAATGCAGTGTGCACTCTGAAGCATTGAAGTAACAGTTTTTACAGTTTACCAATGCGTTTTCCTGCTACATTCCCTCAGGACAGGGAAGAAGAGGCGTTCAAAGACCTTGCCGAGGAGAATGATTATGATGATGATGATGATGGAGAGGAGCATTTTGTGGATGCAGACAAAGTGGAGGAAGGAGTGAAAGCAGAGGCGGAGGAGGCCAAACCAACAGCATCGTGGGTACATCATCAGAACCTGGAAGGTGTGTGAGCTGCTCTAATCCATTTATC
>JAPMNP010716331.1:0-10830 GCA_029874935.1 Atherina boyeri | reverse complement strand
AAAGAAAGAAAGAAAGAAAGAAAGAAAGAAAGAAAGAAAGAAAGAAAGAAAGAAAGAAAGAAAGAAAGAAAAAGAGCTAAATTTTTGGATTTGAGTCAAAATCTGACAACATAATTCCAAAGGAGGATTTTGAGTTATCAATTTGAAATTTCATTATGTTTAGAATTTTTACTGAAGTTATGTATCGTCACTTCTCTAAGTAACAGCAATACTTGCACTGCTCACTTTCACAGGGTCACTAAACACTAAAAAAAATAGTCTTTTGGATTAACTCAATTATATCATGGCACACATTTCCACACCATTAAATCAAGTTATCCCATTCTTGATTCTATTAAATGAACACATTCAACATTTGTTGGTTAAATCCGACTACATCAGATCAATTCATTCTCTTTCCATTGAATCCAAATGATATGTTTAAGAAAATAGTCAAATTAGTTTGAATTCATCCTGAAGTAGTTAAAATTTTACATGAAATCATTTCTATCAGAAATTAGATTGATACACATATGGCAGAAATACTTCCAAGATTACTTGACAAACTTTTAAAGGAGTTTCAGTTCAAGAAGCCTTCATGTCACAGATTGAAAGGAAAGAGAGTTAAAAATAGGGAATGGCATGCTGCAAAGGGCTGCTGGCTGAGATTTGAACTGTGCCAGCTGCATCGTAGAGCTGGAGCTTCGGGTGTGACCAATCAACAATTTGAGCTTTACACTGCGCTGGAGTTCATAACGCACACTCATAAGCATCGGCACATTACATCCCCACGACTACACTACAGTTGTTGATTTGAAGTAATTACCCTTCACCACTAAAGAAGGCTAATCTAGTTAAATGAACTTTTCATTGTTTTATGCAAATCCAACAAGAAATAGTCATTCTAAAATATAAACAATATGTTGGAATGAGAAAATATTAAAGGAAAAGAAAACAAAAATAAATGTAGGCATTAAAAAAGGAGGAAATACATGTTAAAAATCATGAAATGAATAAACAAAACTAACTGAAAATTAAATGGAAAAGTAATAATTCAAGTACTAATACAAAGTTCAACCACAACAGCTATAAATGACAAATTCAATATTATTTTTGTCCCATTTTGTAGATTCTGTAATAGAAAAATATTTTAATTATTTCACTGTTTGATGTATTGGAATATTAATTTGTTAATTAAGAGATTTTTATATTTCTGTCTATTTTTAATTTTGGTACTTAAACTGTTGACTTGTATATTAGAGCATGTGACGAATAAACCCCTTCAATCTTGAATCTAACAGCAAATTTTCACCATCACTGTTACAAGCTGTAAAAATAGCAGTCAAAAATGGGGCTGTCTCAGTTGTCATTATGCCCTTGTTTTGATTTATAGTGGGAAAAGCTGGCCCAAAGGCATAAACACTGAGCAGATGTCCCAAGAGCGCTTGAAATGTAAAGATATCTTGATTAGTTATTACTAAAATATTATTGAATGATATTAATGAAAATGGTAATACACACGAAAACTCAGTTTTATTTTGTTTTCATTATTTCAACCATGACATTTGCATGGTTGGCAAACTTGGCACATTAACAACACCACACTCTAAATCCTGACATGAAAATGCAATGTTGAGTTGACTAAACGGGTTTGAGCCATGTCTGAAAAAAGCTAAGCTCAAACTGTATAAGCCACTTGAACTCCCTGTAAAATAGTAGTCCATCTCTTGAACAGTTTAGGACTATTGTTCATGTGGGGGAAAAGTGTAGGACCTAAAACTAAGCTTTATGAAACTCCATAATATATTTGATAGTTTATGAACATTCATCCATACTTACAAAAGCAATAAAATTCTAAATTTTTCAGATGAATCAATTAAGAACAACCAGAAAACAGAGTGGTTTTCTGTATAATTTGTACATAATCAATAAATGAGAAATACTGTTTTTATCCCATTTTTCAGAGAGAAATTTCGAAAGAGGTATAGAGAGGTTTTGTTGTTGTTGTTTTGTTTTTGTTTTGTTCTTTTCTCTTTTTGTCTTCATCCATATGGGGTTTAGGTCTGAAGTAATCCTAACAATTGCTGTCGCTGTATTGATATTTTCTAAAAGCCTAATGAGTCCCTTTTTTTCTAATACCATCCAATTTTATGAATTTTGGAACTTGATGGATTTGTTTTACTGAATCAAAACAAGCTTGTTTAAACATTTACATAAAATTGGTAGATTGGAAACTTGGCTGCAATTATTCAGTATGGAGACATCGAAGTTGTTTATATTATATGGGGTTTATCCAATCTTCAGAGCAGTAGGGAAGACACCCATCTTTTGAAAAAGAACATGGGCGTGAGATCTGTACGACAACTTGCTGTAATTATTCTGGCAGTAACTTTGCCATGTCACCATCAGTCTGGGCAAAATTCCACAGTGTTTCCTTGTGCACAAATAATAGCTGTCAAGTAATAAAATTCCCATCCTGATGTTGGCATAAATTTGATCTAATGGTTTGTATTTAGCTTTGAATTTGATTGCAAATTTTTAACAATTGGAATTAGAAAACATACTGCAAAAATAAGATTAAATAACGTCAAAAACAGATTAGCATTCTTGGATTTTCTGTTTATCTTCGATTCATTTTGAGAGTTAAGAATACCTTGCATGCTTAATTTGCTATATTGTGAAGCGTCAGGTTATCACAATTTTGTAACTGATAGTTGTTTGTCTATGATTGTTTCATTCATATTTTTATCCAGGAAACCATTAGATTCATCGTACTTCAAGTGGTGTCATGGCTTGACCTAATTTTACAATGTGGGAATGCGTCGTCACCAGGACATAGAGGGAACACCCTTGGACATTCTCAAACTTCAGCAAAAGGAGGCTTTAAAAAAATCAAGCAAATCCCTGGTTCCATTGCCAACAATAATTTGCATTAATAAGTAAATATCGTGGGCCTGGTTGAAAAGGTTAATACAACACTGAAACTTAAGTCACCTCGGGATAAATGTGTAGACATTGTTGACCGTCTGTGCGCCATAACAAGCATCAATCATCCTAGCTTTACTCCTCCCAAGTGGTTTTGGCGGCTAGATCGGGACTGGTGAACATCCAGGCTAATTACAGGTTTATTTTGCTAAGTAAAAATCCAATGTGGGGTTAAACAAGGAATTCTGTACTTGTATTTTGGGTCTGACCATATAAGCACATCCAGGAAGCAATTATGAAGTTCATGGAGGAAATATAGAAGTCCTTATTTAGACTCTCTACTGTACATGACTTATTTCCAAGAATGAGTCGTAATACATAACATAACAAGTTTCACATTAAAGGAAGTAAGACACCAAAAATGTTTTGTAAAAAAAAAGTGAATCAATGATTTATTTAGTATCAGAATGGGTGAGGTTATCATCTATAATCATGCTTATTAGGCAGTGAGCATGTCAATGTCACAATCTTTTTATCACATTCAAAGACGTATTGTTTAGGTCTTGCCATACATTTCCTGTTATTCATTATTACACAACAATTAAAACTCCCACCAGAAAAGAAAAGAAAAACACCAATTTCTGCAGAAACAAGCATGTGCTATGCTGACCTGTCTCCCTCTTTTCCTCCCTGAGTGGGTGAGTTTGTTTTTTCAACAGGCCACAAACCCTATGGTTTAGTAGGCTAAACTATATTTCTCTTAAGACTTGAGAGGGGGCGGAGTAAATTTATGTGAGACTGAATGAAACAGTGTGTGTGTCTGTGTACGTCTGCAATCATCATCGTCCCAGTGCGAGGTTGTTTTTTAGCTCGCTTTCTTGGACAAATACACCTTCATGTGTCGGCAAGAGAGGGACATCCGGAAGGAAGTGATGCAATCATCTTAAATGAGGTTGCATATATGCTGTAGTCGTGCAGCATATCTACACATGGTGCTTTCACTGCCTCAGCTTCTGGGATTCTCCTGCTCACTGCTTACAGTGAATATCTTCAACAAAAAGCTCTGAATCTAACAGATAAAAAGGTAATTACTCGATCATGCATAGACTGGTTTGATTTTTACCCTGTGTTTTTGTTCATCATTTGTTTTATCATGTTTGTGATCATTTCCAGGCTTTAAGTTCAAGAGCAAAATTAATGTGTTCAGATGCACTTTGCTGATGCAACACTCTTTGAATTTATAAGCATATTTAAATTGTTTATGTGTTATTGGTTGTCAATACACAGTCAGATTAGATTAGATTGATTCAATTGATTCAATTGATTAAAGTAGTGTTTTGCATATTTCTTTTACAGGATGAAGGTTGCAATAATAACATTTTGCCTGATTGGAACAGTTTTTACTAACCCAGTAAGTATATATATATATATTTTTTTTTTTAAGAAAAGAAAAGTATTTTTAACTTTCTGTTAAACTAAAAATAATACTATTTGTATGCAATATTGATAACATTTCACCTGTAAGATGTTTAATAATTCTGCTGTTTTGAGTATTCACAAGGCATTCAGAAATCTTGAAAATGAATCCACATGGCTCCTTGAATAACTAAAAATAAAACTAATTCTTTTTACAATTCTTCTTTGGACAGATTTTACACAATGTCTTGGTTTCAAGTGAATTGGACTCAAACTCGGTAAGTGCCGACAGAACTGACTTTCCTCTCCAAACTGGATCACACTTTAGTCTTTACAGAACAATGAGTCTGACCATACAATAATTCATTTCAGTGGAAGTGAAGCTGCATTCTTCTAACACAGTCAGCAAAAAAACTTAACAATAGGTGTGGTACAAACCTCAAGACAATTCCCATTACAAAGACTATTGTTTATTACACGGTATGTCTGTCTGCAGCCATTTATGCAGGAATAGCTTTGCCCAAGCCAGACTCGACATGAATGGATCTAAAAACAAATGTAGTGCTGAAAATGTTTGTTGATATTGCAGTTAGGGTGTAATCAAATATACAACAGATTTAGGCTGTGTGCTTAATTTGTTTTCTTTTTTTCCCCCTTCAGACTGAAAGTTTGTCCGTTTCACAATCTTCTGAAAATAGCACCTCAGAACTTCAGGTAATAGATTTAGCATAGTTATGAGTAAAATACTTCCTGACATCATGCATCACTTTATGTTAATTTTCATCTCAATGCTCAATGGGGGTTGTATTCTTATTTCTGTGTTACAGAGCTCTGAGGAAAGCACTTCAAATCAAGTAAGTTTTTGAAGAGTTCTAAAAAAAATGAAAAAAATGAAAAAAAGAAAAGAAAACCATTGTGTGCACCAAATGGGGATTTTTCAATCATTATCATTCTAATTATTTTACAGAGTTCAGAGTCGGAATCTTTAGAATCCACTTCAGAGGATAAGGTGAGTTGTTGTGGCAATTGTTTTTTTACTGAATAAAGTGTTCTTTACTCTTATCTAATTCCCAGATCAAGCATTTTAACCTTGATGTTAACAGTGCAAATTCCAAAAATAGAAATTAAAACTCTGTGACAAATTATCAAAACATTCTTACACTACAGGACCGTAGAAGGCTTTATTAAACAAGAAAATATAAAGATATGTCCATACAGATTATCTTATAGTAACAGCAGTTTTGTTGTATTTCACTACAGCAGAAAAAAAAAGCCATGCATTACATTTTAAAAGTATTTTTTCCAAAACAGACCTCAGAAGAGAGTGACAGTCAATCAGATGAAGATGATGGGGTAAGATGAAATAAAATAATTCATATCTGCCAACAATCAATATGCAGATGCAGATATAACAGCATTATTGTTACATCTTCTTGGCTCATAAGGTTTAATATTTATCCTCAGATGGACTCTATGGCTGAAACCAGAGATAACAGCATGGGCAGTGAGGAGAATGTCCGAAAGGTGGTACAAATATTTGGACTCTCACTAGATTTTAAACTGTGAATGTTGAGTAAAGTTCAATAAAATTGGGTAACATCATGCATATATTCCCTGCAGCAGAGTTGGGTGAGAGTGTTTGCTGGTGTTGTCAAAGTCCTGAGCTCAGAAGACAACACGAGCACAGAGGTTAAAGGTCAGGCAGACTACCTGAGCAACGAGCTGACTGAGAAACAGCCAACTCAAACTTCCACCGACACCAAGACAACTCAGAGTCATGCAAACCTGCCACTGCTGAACAACCCTACAGACAGCAGCAACACCGCCAGCGACAGTGCAGACACCAGTGATAGTACTGATGTTACAGTAGCCGTCAGTGACAGCAGTGAGAGCACCAGCAGCGAAAGCCAGGAGAGCAAAGAGACCAGCAACAGCAGCGAAGCCAGCAAAAGCACTGAGGACAGTGATGCCAGCGAAAGCACAGAGATGCAACAAGTCAAAGACTGTGTGAATGGTACACAGAGCTGTGAAAGCGAAGAGTATTTCCTCCAGAGTATAGGAGATGATGCTTATTTCTCTGTGGACAACCTAATGGTGCCAGATGAGGATGACAGGGAGTTAAGACTGAGAAGATGATGACATGCACAAGTTCAGCTTCATTTGTTCTTTATATACACTAATAATTGATCAACTTGAACACTTAAGGATGACAGCTTTTGGCTGTGACTTCTGAACATTGATTTTGACATACAATACCTGCAACTGATGTATTCTCATGTGTGAAAAGTAATATGGTGATATAACCTTAAAAGGGACATTGTGTAACCTTTTCTGTGGTTTAATGGACAAAATCGATGTCTGCATTTATAAATGTGTTACCATTGGTGTATTATGACCTCCGCTAATAATCTGACACATTCTCCTAAATGAAGAATTTTAGATTTGTTTATACATAGGACGGGTCAGCCGGTAGGGAAGTGCCATGACAGTCGGCCATCTTGAAACTACAAATGGCTGAGCAGAACAAACACACAGCATGGAGATGATTTGTGGAAACCACAATTCCATCTTGCCTGGATAGAGTCAACAACACCATAGGGAACTTGTATTTTTTGTTGTGGTTATTGTTGTTTTGAGCAGACTGGGTAAATAATCTAGATATTAGTAATCGACCCCCTGCAGTAACGGATGGCAATATTTAATCAGTGTTGTCAAGGCTTTTTGATACACGGTGGCTACCGTTGTTGCAATACGTGTTTGAAATGGTAACATGCAAGACTCCATTATTCGTTTTTATTCAATGCACAAATTCACCATTAGATGGCAGTAATTCTTACACAATATCTCTTTAACATTTACTTTGCTTTGATACTTGGATTTTTTTTTAGAAATGGAAATTGAGGATGTTATATTATTTAAGACATGTTTACAAAATTATATTGAAATGACAGCACATATGATCTCCTATTTATGCAACTTTACACAAATCCAATAAATTCTGAAGGGAAATAACCAACTGTACACTTTTTTTAACTTCTTTCTTTCTAACAGCTTAAGTGAAGAGTTTATATAAAGAAAAATGTGCCATTAGAAGGGGGAGGCAGTGTTACATGGTTATGCTTTTTTGGTTTGTTTTGTTTTGGGTTTGTTTGTTCTTATAGGTATGTTTCTTCACAGGAAGGTATTTAATATGTACCATAGTATTGACACTTTTCTGAAGTGTGCTTGGATGTATTCCAAAGAATGTAGCGTTGCTACGGCTGTAAGAACATATTGATATACTGATATATCACAATATTTTATGATGCGATATGGTATCGATATTCAAAAGTAAAGTATCATTTTTTTTATAGTTTACTGTATATGCAAAGATTAACAGTGGTGGTTAATTTCCGTGTTGCATTAAAAAAAACTGACCGCTAGTTGGCAGCAGTCATTCCAATAGAAAAACAAAATATCACGATATTTCACTCCGTCAGTACCTGTTTGTGGAAAATCATATTAACTTTGCACAGCTCACCAACCGTTAAAAAGCCAGCTTACAAAGTGGATGTTTCAACATAATTTGGATTCAAAACAAAGGAAAGCAGACAAAACTGTGACAAGAGCTATGCAATCGGTAAAATCTGCTGCACATGTGGCTGGATACCATGACGACATAATGTTATAGGCTAACGTGAAATGAGTTGATGCTGTTCAAAAGATAAATTGAAGAAATTAACTTTTTGAAACAACCAGCGACCTCGTAGTGCAACCAGAATAACAGTCAGTATGTACGTTGTTTCATTTGCAAAGAATTTCCCAAAAATCGCTTGATTATATCGCAATATATCGCAATATATCGCAATATATCGTGATATATCGTGATATATTGTATCGTTGTCCCTATATCACAATACGTATCATATCGCCAGATTCTTGCCAATACACACCCCTATGCATACATTACATTTTCATGTCTTAAAAATAGCATCTGGCTGTATGAAGTCAAACAAGTTACAAAGCTGGGGACGTCTTATCCTGAACACAAAGATAAGCCAGTTGATTACCTCAGAAATAGCAGAGCAGTATCCACCTCATCAAACTGACCTCATATTAGGATTCCATGACAGTTGCTCACAAGACATTTGCGCACAACAGTAACAGAAAAAAGACAAAAGCTTACAAATTGATCTATGATCTCTAGAAATTAAACAGATATACAAATATGAAATATGTTCATATATCAATTTAATTATGGAAATATTTACAAATACTTTCCAAATGTAAACTATGTATATGAAATGTGTAGTTCTACACTAAAGGTCACACTTTAATTGACACCATGATGAAGTTAAGAAGGCTTGACCCATTCATAGATATACACCCCGTTTGGCTGCATTTCAGCACTTGAGGAGTTAAAACTTTTTTATTTAAGAACAGGAGCATTTAAACTAGATTAGGATTCAGCTTGTTTGCTTTTTTTACTACCTCTCCAGCTTTAGAAAAGACCCTTTCATATGCCACAGAAGTAACTGGAATGTGGAGATATCTCTTGGCAAACTTTTAAATATCAGGATAAACTGTTGTCCTTGAGTTGCTGTATTTTCCTCTCGAGAGGTAGGGCTGAGCCAGAAAAAGCTGAACCTCCACTACTTCAGCTGTAGGCTACCATTTTCACTCTTTGAGCTTCATCTCCTGGAAATCAGAGTACAAGGAACTGCAGAAGAGGATCTGTAATCTCTGCATGGATTTTGTAGAGGAACACGGTGCCATGGAGGATTTCCTCACTGTATTTCGACACTGCAGCATCTGACTAGAATGTAAAATGTTTTCTAAACACTTTTTAGGTCACAAAACACCAACACGCTCTTTTGTCACTGTGTTTCCTGTCACATTCCCAGGCCTATGTGATATTTCTTTTTCTCTTTAAAAAATAAATATAGTTATACAATTTGTGAGCATTTGCCTCTTTTTCTGTTAGCGTTAAGACTGTGCACCTCATGTGATTGTGGTGTGCAGATTATCCCTGTTTTAAAAGCCTTGAATTCACAATGTCCTCTGCCACAGATGGTCTTGACTATAATTAATTAAGTAGTGGTCAATAAACCAAAGACTGTTTCTCTGCCAAAAAATACTTCTTCCAAGCGCATTCCTTCATACGTTTCATTGTTAGTGTTGGGGTGCGCGTGGTAGATGGATGGGTGGGGCTTGACATTATCGCTGTCCATGAAAAGGGAAACAAAGTTTGTGAACCATTGGTCAATTTCTTTCAAATTAGACAAGACAGGCTATCTCAACATTTCTTGCCTTCCACATAGAACCGGCCTTTTTAAGTATTTCATATTTATACATGTGGTTAAGACCAAACACACATGGGCCGGTTAGCTCAGTTGGTTAGAGCGTGGTGCTAATAACGCCAAGGTCGCGGGTTCGATCCCCGTACGGGCCATYTGAACTTTTTCTTTCCTTTTCTGAAATTATATTTTACTTTCCGCCTGCACCTACAAAACGCGATGACTTCCCAATAACACTAGGATTTCTCACCCAAGAACAGATGTATCAAACTCATGCCACACAGCTCTCTTCCTTTCAAGTTTCAGACTTGACGCTAGATGGCGACAAAGATCATGTTTGTTGTCATCTTGTTGACGATACCTGTGCAGCACGTCAACAAAATTATAAAGGCTTTATAAAAGTCTAATACAAAAAAATAGTGCTGGGCATCGTATCACTGTCAACAACAGTGGTTCCCAACCAGTAAGATACAATAAATGATCCCAGTCTATTTTCCCTGAGGACTCCTCATGTAGGCTAACTACAAAAAAGCCTTGGACCCCCACCCTGTTTCTCTTAGTTTTTTGCTTGGTTTTGTATTATTATTATCTATGTTCTCGCCACAAACGATTAATTCTGTCTGAGTCCTGCCCTTTCATAAAACCAAAGTTAAGGTAATCATCAATATGTAACCATACTTTTTTATATCTTTGATAGGGTCAAATCATTATTGAAATAGTGCAGGAAAAACCAAGATCGTCAGGACAGACCTGAACTAGTCCACTACTGACCCCTATCAGGTAGTAATAATAAGAATAATAATACATTTTATTTATAAAGCACTTTACATTTGTGCAACTAATCTCAAAGTGCTATCAGGTGGTAGAAACAGTCATTTTAGATCTTAAAATGGCTTTTGAAATGGTCAGCCACAGCTTGCTTTTATCTAAAATGGCATTCTTTAATATCTCTCCTGAGGCAGTGGGCTGGTTCACATTACATCTTCAAGTTAGAAAACAGTGTGTTAAAGTGGCTCAGGAGAAGTCTTCATTTGTAAACATCCAAATGGGCATTCCACAAGGCTCGGTCCTGGGACCCTTGCTGTTTTGTCTCTATACAGACTTACCCCAAATCTGCCCCGATGCCACTTGCCAACTTTACGCAGACACTAAAGTTTTTTCATTTTCAATTCAATTCAGTTTATTTATATAGCGCCAATTCACGACAGATGTCGTCTCAAGGCACTTAACAAAG
>JAPMNP010716319.1:0-11901 GCA_029874935.1 Atherina boyeri | reverse complement strand
ATTAGTGGAGGTCATTATACACCAACGATAACACATTTATAAATGCAGACATCAATTTTGGTCGATAAACAACACAAAATGTTACACAATGTCCCTTTAAATAACAGAACAGTGAAGGTAACGCCTCCATTCCTGCCATATACACCGTCGACTCCCTGTCTCTCCGTATCTCTCTTTTTGTTTTATTTCCCTTGCATTCTCTCTCTGATGTTTCTGCAGGTAAAAACCCCATTTCCCTGCTCCCCTTAGGGAACGCTGACCTAACTGTCCGTGCTCCCCGGAGCCACAGCTAACTCTGCAGACCCATTTGTCAACGTTGACCCTGAAAGCATCCCTCTTTCCACCCTCCACCTCCCCTCTTCCATTCATATTCCCACCTTACCTATTGTCTCTTCTCCTGGTTATTTTTGAATCCTCCCCACATGTTTTGTTGCATTTCATCCCAAAAGAAACCAACAAAAAGGCCGGACAATGTGGGCAGAAAGGGAGGAGGAAAGACATGAACAAGGGGGAGTGTTGCTGCCGCTGAAAGGCAGAGGAGCATACAAGACCAGAGCTTTAATTAATGCCAAAAAATAATTTACTGAACCTGAATAAACGGCACCTTTGAGCTATACTCGTCATATAATGATGACATAACATATAATATGAAAGATGTCGCTCATAGCGAGAGACCCAAGGCGAATTATCACCTGATTCTGCAGTTTCTCTCGGCTTAATGGAGCATTTTAAGCATCCCTCAGCATTTCATTTTAGACTCACTGGTCATATTGCTTCATTTTAGTCTTAACTTTCACAAAACTCATTTCCAACTGCAGCAGACAGTTTAGAAGCTCCAAACTCATTGTTTTCCCAGCACCAAACAGCTGATACTGTAGGTGCGTTTATGAAGTGAATTATAAGTAGCAATTTATTAAATTAAATTAATTTATCCAACTTTTAATGAAATAGCAAGACAAAACAAACAAACAAAGAGAAAATCCACAGTGCAAAGCTGCAGCCTGGTCAATCTCTGTAAATATGGGATGGATTTGAGGGTCACACAGCTCTGGTATTAACAGAGTTTGCATACAGTAATAATGAAATGGGGGTACTTAATAGGATGTGAACTGACTTTTCTCAGCAAAAGCCTTATCGCTAATAGCCATACTATCAACTTAATTAAAGACTGCTTTTTCTTTAAAAGAAAAAAAAAAAGAAATCCCCTTGGCCTTGCTCAGGTTTTTGTCAGTGCTTCTCATTCTATCTCCAAAGCTCTCATTTGGGCTCATTTCATCTTCTCTCTGTTGTTCTCTCAAGGAGAAAGCTGTTGAGTCACTCCTTCCCCGTCCCCATCCGCTTCCCACAATCACCGAAGTCAGCTGAATCCTGCAACACTACAATGCAAAAGCCGAGAGCTCGCCGCACTATGTCAGTTACATGATGCGACACGACACTTTAAGGACTACATATTAAGGACTCCGCAGCTAAAAGAACCAAGAGTGCTGAGACGAGTTGCAAAGTGACCTGGAAACTAAAAATAGTTCCCTCCAAAAAGTCCTCATTTGCTGCAGCGTTTAAAGAGGCAAGACAAAGATGTAAAGGGATGTGTTTGTTGCCACTGGAACGCACGTAAAAAGCCTCTCCAAATCCTGTAGCTGTCACACTGACTTATAGCTAACTATGTCCTTTAGATTTTCATCTACAGCATATAGAGAACATGTCTTACACTTAAATGCATAAAAATGCCATTGTGAATCTCTCGAACATAGAAGAGGTGTGACAACTTGCCAAAGGACGGACAGAAGCATAAGGGCGGGGGGGGTCTAAAGTTGGCCGAGCAGCAGATACGAAGCCTGTGTAGCTTTCAGTAGACTGTCAGTCGCGAGGACACTCGCTTTTTTTTTTTGTTTCCAGGCTTGACAAGGCCTCTTAAGTTGTCTTTCATGTTAATGGATTCAATGCAGCATCCTTGTTTTTAGAGCTGAAGTTTTAAGAGCAAAGTGCTGGAGGTACATTACGTCAACTGGGAAATAAGAGAAGAGGAGAGGGCCAAAGATAGGGATAGAGAGACAAATAAACTAAGTGTGCCGATAAAACATGGATAATGCCATCTTCCTGAGAGCCCCCCCCCAAGGTGCTCACAGCTTGTTCTCTGCTCGTCACACTGGGACATTCTTACAAGTCATCCCCTTTTTTTCCCCATCCATCTATCCACCCATCCTTGTGCCTGTCGAGCCCGCTACTTCAGAACAATTAAGGTTGACTTCATGCTCCGCGGGGCTTTCCATCATAATGGAGAAGCGAGTGGAACAAGGCAGAGGCTCGTTGAAGGGATATTTAATTCATGTCCCTCTTACTGCCCGCATCTCTACGTTCCCTGTCTTTTAGCACAGCTCACTGCCCCAAACATGGCGCAGACCTGGGCAAGGGTTACACCACGCGAACATTAAAGAGGGGGGGACTCGTCCATATTAATGGAATTGTGTTGCTTTTCTGGAGAAGCGTTACTGTACACATAGGAAGCATTGAGCGGGCAAGAGAAGCAAGTCAGCTCTGATTGTTCACTGCAGACACTGCAGAGCGATGTGGCAACAACATTTCTGCATGACTGTGTGTGCTCTGTACGTGTACTTGTCCATACACTGCATATAAGTGTGTGTACTTTTAAGAAAGAAGTTGATGGAGCAAAAGGAAAGAAATGGGAGAAAAGCAGTGGCTTAAAGGAAGGGAGAGCTGCATCAAACACTCAAGAGAAGTGGAAGTATGGACATGCTTGGCTTCCTTAAGTGCCGTGTGGATATGTGTGTGCGTGCACAGGTGTGTGTATAAAGGGAAGATGATCATAGGGGGGCAGTTGTTGCCATTTCCTTTCGACACAGCTTCGACACAGGGAGAAATCTTTCATTACGATCTATAAACGCGAAGCAGACATGAAGGAAAGAAGGGGTTCGGGAATGGATAGATTTTTTAGATAAATGAGAAATGCAGATGAGAGGAAGAGATGCGGATGGAGAGAGGATGCAGGAGGACCTGCTTTAAAGGAGTCAAATACACACACACACACACACACACACACACACACACACACACACACACACACACGCACACACACTGCAAATATCCCAGCATAAAAAGATTTAAATAGGGCATCCTGCTGTTAGTTTAATAGCAATGTGATTATAGCTCCAAGATGAAAGCTGACATGCTTTTATTAGTTGTTTTTCTATCTTGCAATAACCCAGTTCATTTCAAACCAGGTTTTCTTTTTTCTTTTTTTCCACAATAGGATATATATTCTGGATTTTAATGGTACGATTTTGTTGAAAATCTTTCATCCGTTTCTTCTCCTTTTTCTACCCTCTTACTCAATATGACGTCTTGAGTGGGAGGTCCTCTATTTCCTTGCTCTTCTAATTAGATCAAACTTGAAGTAAGTGACTGTTGTTTGACCTCCCAGCAGGATCATCTTAATTCAAATCCCAAGTAGTTCAAAGATATTGTAGTGAGGCTTTAAAACATACAAAACCCGCACACAATTACAGAATTAAGCCAAAGGAATCAACAGCACCATACAAATTAGAGAGGAAAGACTCGGTAGTGGGGAAAAAATGAATCAAATGAAAAGAAATGGGGAATCTAAAACGTGACAGTGGATATAAAACAACTGTGTTTGTGTGTGTGTTGCAGCACTCATTGGTCCCCCAACTCGTGCAGCACAATCGAGCCTTGCTAGCACATGAACAGACTGTTAACAATTAAACGCTTTCATTAAAGTCTTATTAATAGTGTTCTGGTTATTTCCACCCTATTCAAGCAGAAATGTCTCAGCTCAGACGAGTAAGCTCATAATTTCTCTAAGTGGTCTTCAGGAATAGGTCTTCATGTTTCTTGAAAGACATTTCAAAGCACTTCCTTGGATGTTTGCTGTTTTGTGTTCTGTTCTCTGTCAACATGATCCTGCCCTACTTCAGTAATGCCGAGGTCCAAGTTCTGAGGGGGAGACATCACTCCATGAGACCCGTTGCCTCTGATTTTCATTCCAATTCTTGTATCTTTCTGCAGAACTGAGCTTTTTCTTCCTGTTCCCCTTCCATAAGAGTGACTTCTCGACAGCCACCCCTTACATGGACACCATTTCTAATGAGGTTTTAGTCAGCGCTAGATGGATCAATTAGTGGTCCAGGTGTATCTTTCAGGTCCTGCGTCTGTACTTTACTGGATTCTTATATATTTTAAGATCATCACGTTCAGATACCGATCATCTGCTGTAGATTTTTACTTTTCAGGTTTTCTTCTTCCGTCCTGAGCTTGTCCAATTACCTCATTTTCTAAGGACACCATGCAGTGTCCTTAGAAATAGTTCCTTGGGAATCTCCTTGTTGGTGCAAAAATATTTTATGCCCATCCACTTTGTTTTTTCCGAGGTTTTTTTGGGGTGTTTTTAGCTGCAGTAATAAATAGAAATAGAAACAAATTGTGTTTATTTGTAAAAGACTCCCGGTAACATAATGTCTAAAAGTACTACTTAGATTTAGTCCATTCCTTGAGAAAGATGTCTGTTTTGTGCTGAAAGGATTGATAAGTCATTCTTAAGCAGCCATGCAAGTAAACAAGTACACCTCAGACACTACAAATACCTATTGTAGGCCTACTATTGTTTTTTTGCATTATTGTGCCTTACTTATTGAATTTTTTTGTTTTCTATTTATTCATTCTTATTTTTATTCTATTCAAGTGTCATTTACTTATTGCATTCTTTGTTTTCATAAGCCAGCTTCAGGGTGGACAGCAAAGAAAGAATTTCATTGCACAGAGAAACTTACTTTTTTGTTGCATATGACAATAAACAATAATCTATTATATATTCTATGGATTGGACTTGAGAATAAGTAGGAAAAGCATTTCACATTCAAATAAAAACTTTAAAAGATCTCCCGAACAGGAAAACTATTGCTCGAAACCATTTAAGAGAAGACAAGAAACTCTTGACGCTTGGAAGTAAATATGAGGAAACAGGGGAACTAAAGAGTGTACTGTATATGGCAATTACAAATATACCCAAATCAATGACAAAGGAATCAGAATAGTGGACTTCAAAACCTCATAAAGCAGAAGCAGAATAACATATTGTCAAAATCATCAGGGGTCAAATCAAAGCTAGAACAATCGCAGCATCTGTAATCAGAAATTCCTGCCTTCAAGTTATCAAGAATTTCCTTGATTTTATCAATTAAACAAAACCTGCAACCTAAAATGCAAAAGGATTCAGCATTTTGCGGCACATTTAAACTGCTCTCTGTCGAATTCCGTGTACATAACACACAACTCAAGGCACGCTAACAGTTGTGTGAACACTACCATGAAAATGACAAAGAAACGTACCTTAAAATTAAATGAGAAGCACATGTGAAAACTGACACACCACCCACAGGTCTTGTTGAGGATCAGTCCATAAATCTTGTCATAAAAATCAAGGAGAACTGAAGCTGCAGGCTACTAAGAATAAAAACTTCGTAAACCTTGACACTCCAGGAAAATCTTTGTCAACTCCTTGAAAAGCTGTCAATCTAAAGCAGACTGTCTGATCGTCAGGAAGGATGAAATCAATAGTGATGCATTTAGCGTTATAAACACATATTTGTGTCAAAAATAAGCTATCGCGTCAGCACCCTGAGGGAAAAGTTGCTTCATATTCATCTGTGTGTGTGTGTACGTATCTCAGGAGGATGAGTGACAGCGGATCGTAATAATATAGTCTGAAAAATCAACCTCTCAGCGCCGTCCCTTTTCCTCCTCAGTAACTGACTGACAGGTTCTGCTGAATGATGCTCTATAAGAAAATGCTGCTACCAATGAAGCTGCTGGCACTCCTCAAAAATTTTAATATTCTTTTGCTTTTGCAATTTATTGATGTCCATTACAGAAAGATGCATGGAAATTAAAGGACACAGAGCTACAGTGTGCATATGTTATCTTAAATTTAAGATTAAACTCATCATAAACAGCAGAAAGCCTTTATAGAGGTGACCAGATTCACATTGTCACAATTGCAGTGGCGTGGAAAAAAATGTTTTTTTCTATTTTCTAAATTCCTTGAATCATTACTATGCATGATATTGTGGCATCTTGCCTCAAAGTTGCAAGCATTTAAATAAATACTGACCCTCATCCCGAACTTACCCCACCATCTCCTTTCACATGTCATAAAACAACCTTTTTGCCTTCAAAAAAAAATAATTTATCTCTATTGGCAGTGCTTGATAAAGACCCAGTTGCAGTATTTCATTGAATACCTCTATTTCCTACAAAGTACACTTATTAAGTGTATTGAGCAGCTGAGCCTGTTACATACTCCACGAGAAACAAGAACTTTGTTCTTGCTCTTGAGGCCGCAAGAACAGGAACAATGTTCTTGTTTATCATGTTGTTTCATACTTCATGAGAAACCACCCTGCTGAAATACTCATAAGGCCCTCTCACTGCAGTATACGTCACAATGAACAATATTGGTTGACAGACGGCAGCAACACACGATCGTTGCATCTGGATGGTCAAAGCCACAGAAGTGTGTCTCTATATATTTTAAGGGAAGTATCTAAAGATTTTCACACTTTCTCACCTCCTCAGCCAGTTGTTTTCTCAAAGTTATCCTTTGTTTACTTCCTCGTGTCGACGTAGGGTATCGGCTGGTAAACATAGACGTTTATACTTATATAATATAGGCACTATATTATGTCTATGCCAGTAAACTCCACAGAGCTGAGTTTTTTTCCCCGGTGTCATGCCAAAGTCATTATCCCCGACAGAATCTGTGTCCCCTATATAACCAAACTTCTTCATATTTACTGCAGCAAGATTTAATGTATCTTTAAATCAAAACAAATAATAGAAAGATATATTATCAAATCGGATTTTGATTGGAAATAGTTTAGGTTACTGTATGATTGTTTTAGTGTGTTTTAGTGTTCTTTCTTAAATACTGCAGTAAATATGAGGAAGTCTGGTAATATAGGGGATACACATTCTGTGCTTCTGCATCATGGGAAACTATTTCTGTTGGGCAAAACTGCCAACATGACCTTTAAACAGGAAATGTTGACTTTGGGCTTTCTCTCCGCGAAACAAAAAAAACTTTGCTTCTTCAAGGTTTCAGGCCTGTTTGTTTTTACTATGCCCCTCAAGATTCTGACTAATCACGCAATACTTCTCAGAGCCCCCATGAGAAGAAAGTTCTGCACCTGTAAAGGGTCGAGAACGACCCGCAAGCCCTTTCTCGTCCGCGAGAACTAAATTATGTAATTTTGTTCTTGTGGCCCTGAGAACAAGAACAAATTTTTCGCATCTTGTGGAGTATGTAAGGGCCTTTACTATACAGCTGTATTATGTAAGGAGGGGGACCCTGGCCACCCTTTGCCTCCACCCTTGGCCGAGATGCTTAAATTCTTCCTCGTAAATGCGTGATCAGTGTTCGTCCCTATTTACAAATTTAGTGTCCAAGATGCTAATTGTTTTGGCATTGTGTTTGTTGATGCCCTGTCCAGGTTATAGACCTTTTTGCATGCATACATGCATTGTTCATGCGAGGGGGTGTTATGGCTGATATTCATTCTGTATGCAAATTGCCAATATTGGTCACCTGACTTGGATTGGCTCCGCCTTGACACACCCGCCTTTCAACTGTCCTGCTGTCCACCCTTTGGCATGAGGCAACTTTTGTCATCCAGTGGTGACGTGTTATTTTGCCAGACAGCTGACTCACTTTTTAAGTCTTAGATTATCTAAATATGGGCGTTAGATATAATCTAGTGTTAATTTTATGTGCAACCTCTTCATTGAGTTTGTTGAGGTCTAGTTTTGCACCCATAAGGAATATTTCTTCAGTTTTGTCAATTGTGTGATCATTGTTTGGAGATTGTGCCAGGTTCAATAGATGTGATATTCATCCCGTCACTCTGTAGTTCTTTGTTGTTTGCATATTGGTGCTACTCCCTGTTGTTGTTGCGTTTTCAGTGCAGTCAGGTTTTGTTTCTTTGATTTGCACATGAATCAGTTATTTAGCCTCTTTGTTTGTTTTCTTTCTTTGATTTCAGTAGAATCACCCGCCCTTAACTGCGGATATGTTTGCTCTTAAGTTCTGACCACCATTTGGATGATAAACTCCTTGTTGCCCTGCTTCACATTTGGGCATCTTGATTTTATGTTACCCCACCCTCCACCCCTTGCAGAGCTGGGTTATAACACTAATCTTACATCATAATAACCATAGGGTGTTTTAATGTTGGCTTATGATAGCAGGCAGATCAGAAATTCAATTTACTGCTCTAAGATATCAACAACAAATCCAAAAAGAGCTAAATTCTCACATATATTAGTCAGTCATTAATGCACAAAAACACTGACACAAAGACAAAGAGACAAGAGGATTAGTCTAATGTTAGCCAGGCTGTTGTTTGTTTATCCTTGTAATGACACAGCAGAGCAACAAAACATACATGCACGGGAACACTTGTGCAGTAATAATGGCACCAGCTCCAAACAAATTGTTTAAACAGATGATCATGTTGCTGCGAGACATTCGTTGCATGCAAATATAAACAATTCAGCCTGATCAATTCTTGCACCTCGGCAGCCGTTGGGAGTTTGAGATTCACTCATTGGTACAATACAGAAGTTAGACAGAAGGAGTACCTACCAAAATCAATTCATGTTCCTGTGTTGCTATCACATAAAGGGTTGGTCCATCCATCAACACAACTGTATTGATTCAATTAAAGCAAGAAAAAATGCTCTGGATTGTGTTTTTTTCCCAGCTTTTAACATGCAACTTTATGTGTGTATTTATCATATCCCTTGGTGCATAAAATGTTGCTGCAATCTCTGCAGAAGCACCCAATGTTGCTGGAGTTAAGCTGATGCTCTACAGAGCCAAAAGGAAAAGGAAGCATGCATTATACAAAGAAACAGCAGAGAAATCTATAAACAGTATAGCTAAAACTATGTGCGGCAAACACAAACTTCCAGTCCCTTGGAACACGTCATTAGTGAGGGCAATACGAAGAAGGAGACGAAAAAGAACGGAGGGATATATACTCATAGTCCCAGCTAACAGCTCCATTTCCTCTAGTCCCACGTATTCATCCAAATCGATTCCCTTTGAGAAGTGAGAGGCCATTTTTCATCTTCAAGACAGCTGCATCTAGCTATTGGAATTATACACACATACAGACATAAAGTAGATGCACACACATCCACGCACGCTTAAGTGCTTTTGTGTTTACAGTCACATACTTATACTTTCATCCACAAACACTCTAAGAATGCTGAACAAAGAGAGCTTAACGAGTAAAGTGTTGCCATGGGAATCTTACTGAGGCAAGTGTTACCGATGTAATAGGTATCTGACAGCACCCCAGTGATGTCATTATTGGAGCCCTCCCTCCCCTATCTGCAGCCAGTTATAGGCACATAAACAAATTACCTTTGAACCAAAAACATTGATATGGTATGTGCATGTAAGCAAACACAGAACAGTGGCATTCTCACAAACAAACCTGAACATTATCTGTGCATAGGTGCGTGACGGTGCAGTGGGCCTTGTGGTTCAACGGGCTGAAGATGCTCCAGTTAAATGACAGCGTGATTTCAACCAAATAAAAACAAATGTCTCCGCACAGTAATTGGACAAACTCATAAACAGTATCGTAGACATGTTATCCGCTCTCTCAGCCTCTCTGCTTCCCTCCCTCTCAGTCTGATTTGCTGTTTGACACGAGCAAGCAGCAGCAAACATCACAGAGCCTATGTGTGTGTGTAATTAGACAGCCTGGGGGAAGACAACAGGGATGGATGAATAATGTCCTTTGATCACAGTAACACCACACCCACAAATCTCCTGCATTAATGCTGGCAGTTATATCAGGTGTGTGTGTGTGTGTGTGTGTGTGGTGAGTTGATAAGAGAATTAAAAACAAACTTTCTCAGCCACTGGCGGCCTTGACAGCTGCCATGAAGGGAAATATGGGTCGGATATGGATGGGTAGAAAATACCGCTCATAATCTGGGGATTGATCGACAAAATACAGTTCACCACTAAGGATCTATAAAATTACATGAATGGACTTCCACTGTGGGTACACTGTGTGTCATTGTTAAATTAGATGAATGGAAACATTGAGAATCATTCGTCGATAGAGGGCTTCTATTTTTTATGACCACACTGTACAGTCAGACAGTCATGGGACTTGGGGTGGGGGCGAGGCAGAGGGGCGGGCACTCCGTGAATAACTATTACGATCCCTGCCCAAAGCGCAACCATATTGAGAAAGGTCAGGATGTGATGTCTATTATAAAATCATAAATAAAATGAGCAACTTTTCAATGATCCCATGATAAACCTCCAAGCTTACAAGGAGATTCCACTTCACCCTGATGTCATGATCGATGTTCTATTGTCGCGTGGGCTATAGATACTTGTTTACCATTTCCAAATAACCTTTAAGTTGGTTGAAAAATACATTCATCTATTATTTACAATGGAATAATCAATAGAATTGCTTTGGATAAGGGTAGTTACCAGCTGATATCATTTAATGACGAGAAGTTTATATTTTCTATAAGGGTAAGTACAGAAAAAGCTAGTCTAAAACTGCTGTGTGTGCACTACTCAAAATGGGCAGCGATTTGCAGCAGAGACTGAAATACCCAATGCATGCGTGTACGTACTGTAAAGATGGCGGTTAGGTTACAGCCTAACCGTCTCTGGATTTGATGTCTCTGGAAAGGTGCTGTGATTCAGCATCTTACCATATGTCGGGAGATAGTCAGAGTGTAAATATATGAATGTAATTACGCTGCTAAAGACAAAAAATGTAAAACATAATAGGCTTTTTAACTCATTATAGGAAGACTATTTCTAAGGATAAAGAAAGTGAAATATAGATTAGCCTTTACATAAACTACCACACAATCATACTCATTTTGGTAACCAAAGATACTACCCTCTGCTGGCCATTAAAGGAATTCAGTTTTAAGGTGCTTCCTATTCAAAAGTTGGGGCTGCTGCAACCATCTACATCTAATTAACAGACAAGTCTGTGACGTGTACAGTGACTTAACTTCCTTGTGCATGTTAAATATAGGGTGGTCCAGTTATGTGAGGAATAATCCTGCTAGATTGAACATGAAGGGCAAACAGTGGTAGTTATACGCTAACATTGCCAACTGATGCTAACGACATGGTTACATTTATGTTTGTCTGACAAAATCGCAATTGGTTGTGTTACCATGTATGTTGTGAAACAAAGACAGAAAGTCAGGAAAGAAAAAAAGATGATCTTGCATAAAAGACACTTAACAGTCAAAGTAAAGTACTGGTGTCAGTTTTTTGTTGTGAAGCATATTTTTTTCCAATAATGTTGATTAGTCTTCAAGGGCCGTTGTCCTGCAGGCTTTTAGGTGTTTCCCTGCTGCAACACACCTGACTTCAATCAATGAGTAATTAGCAGACTTGTGCGGAGCTTATTGTCAAGCTCTGCACAAGTAAAGTAAAGCTAAATTTGGAGGCAAATTGACAAGGTTAGCAGCAGTGTTGGAACTGGCTTATTAGGAACCAAATCATTTATTGGCTTTGGACAAACTGTATCTTACATAAGCTTCTTGGTAGTATTAATTTTGTCCTTTTTGTTTAGCCACAGTAACATAGTCCCAGCTACAAGTAGAGCCAACAGCATTTTAATCACTAATCTGAAAGTCTCAGATTTACCCTCAGTTACGTGATGAATATGAATGCTCCACTAAACCACAAGAACAATGTTCATCTGTTTTAATTGCTGAATTGCTAATAAATATGTTTTATGTTAATGAAGTGTTACTTTTTAAAGTCGCTCCGGAGATGAATTCTGAAATGAGATAGCTTTATAC
>JAPMNP010716280.1:0-12172 GCA_029874935.1 Atherina boyeri | reverse complement strand
TGAACATAATTTTTTAATGTCTTTTAATGTCTTTCAACAACTTAAAATAAAGATGATACATAATTCTTACATATGCTATATAATAAAGTAAATGAAAGAGCTGTTTTCACTTTCTCGTTTGTTTTTCTTTAATTATATGTGGTTACAGCTTCACCTGACAAATATCAGAAAATTCAGTTTGATAATGAATCGGCTTAAAGGCATACTCCGTAACTTTTCGACCATAAATATATGCATTTCTGGATAGTTTTGGTGGCACAACAACATTCGTAAGGCACATTTCCGGAGCAGTCACCTCCGAGCAGCATCCTAAGGCTAAAGAACGCACTATACAACTCCTTCATCGGGAACGCCACCTGCCGTTCCAGCTGAATATTGCTCAACGGCGCTATGCGTCATGCTAACAATCACACCGGCGGATTTCACCTTGGCTGATCCAACAAAAAAAAACAAGATAATATTATTGGAAGAAGCAAAAAAAAAGAAAGAGAGAAAGTGAGAGCGAGAGACAAGACAAGAGTCAACATGAGTCTGGCGTTTACTCGCTGGAGAGCTCAGAGAAAGAACGGGATGCAAAATGGATGCTAAATCCATCATTGTTCATGGGAAATACATGACTTATTCATCACCATAACTTTTTTTTTTTTTTTTTTTTAAAAACCATAACTTTATCACAGATGGAGACATAAGTTATATTCGTCACAGAATATGTTTCAGTTCTCCATCTACTCTGAGAGTGGTTGCAGCCGGTGTCCAACCAGTATGACAGCGGCCGTGAACATCCTGAATGTAGTAGCATGTTTTATAACTCATTCTGAAAGCAATGCGTATTTATTATTCCCAAAGCGGTAGCAACCGCTATTTACTATTCTGAAAGCAGCAGCAGACGTTCTGACAGTGGATGTGACAACTTGGAGTGGATGCGACCACTGTTGGAGAGGTCGAGTGGCTGTGTCCATTCTCAAAAGTTGTTGCGACCGCAACCATAAAATGATCTGGGCGTCACTCTGGTGATTTATCTACCAGCTGCTTCAAGTGTATGTGTATCAATAGCACCCAGAGGAAGATTTGGTCTCAAGACTTAAAGGAACACACCACCATTTGGGCAAATATGCTCATTTTCCACCTCCTCTCGAGTTAAACAAATTAGTTTTACCTTTCCCCTGTTACACTAGGCCGTAGTGCTTAAATGCATAAATATTTAGCCAATGCCCCATCTTGGTCACAGTAGCCCATCTTTTCAAGTTTCCCCTCCACGGATATTTTTTTACAAGGGTAAGTGTGCCGTCTAATTCTTGAATCTCGAATCTGAATGTATGAGACTAATCTCTTGGATTAGTGTGGAGTCGTTAGCCATTTAAGAACAGAGTTCGGTAAAGAAGTGATATCAGAAAGAATAGCTTAGTAACAATCGGTGACAACTCAGAGAGGTAAACAATAGGAAGATGGAGGCCAATCATCCAGACAGGACTTTGCTGCTCCTTATTTTACATGTGGAGGGGTTTGTAAAGAACATTCAAGAATACCTAAAAAGAAGGCGACATGTCTGCTTTTTTTCGTACATGCCTACTAGGTTGGGGTTGTGCCAGCGGGCTGCGGGGGGAGGGGTCTTAAACGATGGGTGTGTGTGCGGACAGGTATAAGGTTAGGTGGGATATACCCTGTATAACCTTAGCCGTGTTAGTGTAGAAGTAGCCTAAGTCTGGCGACCCCATGTGTGGTCGCCACACTCAGACTTTGTGGCTTTAGCATCTAATGCTAGGTGCTAATGGTCTAATCCGATTCAATGATTCCTGCTAAGCTAAAGCCACAAATAGGGTGGCCAGACTCAGAGAACAGCTGGATGAACAGGGGAAAGGTAAAACTCAATTGTTTAACTCGAGGGGAGGTGGGAAATTATCATATTTCCCCAAATGCTGGTGTATCCCTTTAAGGGGGCAATAGAGAGCAGATATGTGCAAAGTTATCTGAGTTCATCTTTAACGCACGTGAAAATGAAAGCACACTCTCTTTTAAAGTTTTCTACAACAGGGTATTCTTAAAGAGTCTGGTCCTTAACAGCTCTTAAAATGAGATGATAAGAACCCAGAATGACTGCATGTGACAGAATGCTGTTAGCATGCAGATGCTACATGAGTGTACATATAGAGTCATTTTGGTTCAATCTTTACAAATTCCCTTCGCTTCACTTAGGTTTCACAGCATTCATTCTAAATAAGATTTAAATCAGACAGAAGTTTGCACTTTGGGCCATTGCAACTCCTTGAAAAAAAAAGCCCAAATCACCAAAGATGAAGTGTTTGTGCTGACATGTTTGGTTTTCTCCAAACATGGAGCTGTGCATTCTGCTCGCATAAGTCACATCTGTGCAAAGGATATTGTTTCAGAAATCTTTGTGCAGATGTAACTATGCAAACCTGAGACTTGAGAAGCTTTAGGGTTAGGCCCTAGGCTTAGGGCCTTCCCCCTATTCTCTCTGGAAAGAATATTACATACATACACATATATTCAGTCTTTCCTTGGTTGTTCTGTTATGGACTATAACATTTTACATTTCAACTAAAAGAGTCTGAAATGACCTGACAGCATATCCTCTGAACTCAAATGACTGTTAACATCATGCATACCTCTATATAACCACAATGACTTATAACCAAATGCCAGTATACACTGTATCTGTGCAGCTTCTCCCTCACAAATAAAAGGCCTGATGTTTAAGGTGAAAGGCTTTGTCCCCATATGGCACTCCCAAGCACCACCCTCCAGCCCCCTGTGTTACTCATGCTCACTTGTAGGAGTCCCTTAACACTAACCCAGAAAGCATAAATATATTATAATCTCATCACCTGTCCATTTATACAGGTGTCACCCTGCCACACAACTTGATTTCCAGGAGGGCAGCAGTTTTTCCTGTGGCAGCGATTGAAGTCACAGCGTTATTATCAGGCAAAATGTATTCATGATAGCAGAGGTCCGAGTGCCCTGTGGGCTGTGTAATATAATACCAGACCTCTTTATCAAATTTAACAGTTTATTGGAAACAGCTTGTACACATGATTTAGGCACAGAGTGCTACGGCGAGGCTCCGGGTATCCTCCTAATACACACACACACGCACATTATAAAGACTCGCAAACACATGAACTTGCTCACAGTGACAGTCAAACACGCACACATTTAATCACACATCTCCCTCCTCCTGTGCTTCCTCTGCTCAGCCCAAGTTGTCCTCCTCTCCCCATCATATCGAAGGCAGCCCTCTCGCTGGATGAGGCAGCGCTTTTCAGTGGAGGTCTTTTGTGCGATCTGCTGTTTGTTTTTCTCTGAAGAGAAGTGCGATAACAAAAGCGTGACGTGACAAATGGACTTTGTGCCCTGCAGCCAGATTTAAGTGATACAGCAGGTTACTGAATGGGAGCTGCCCTGCCTTCTAATTCATATATGCACTTGCACACACAAATGGACACACATGTGAATGAACACTGGCACTTGTAAGTGGACAAGTTAAGTGTTTTATTCCTTGATTTTCCCAAAATTAAAAGAAAAAATACTTCCTCCATCCATCTCTGTGTCATTTGTTTTGTCTAAAATTGTTTCCACAAACTGTGCATGTCTAAACTCTATTCAACCTCATGTTGGAGAAAAAAAATTTCCTGAAACTTTGTTGGATTTTTACAATTCAACATTATAATCCAGTTTAAACAAATCCATTGTATGATCCACATTAGCCATTGTGTAGCTAAGGTAAGTATCGCATTGAATCTTCCCTTAGATTCCAGTGCAGTGGACAACTGTGGAGAGGGAAATCTCCCTTTTAACCGGAAGAAAAACTTCCAGAAAAACCAGAAACCAGGAAGGTTGTCCAACTTATCCATCTGTACACAAGTTGAGTGTTTTTTTTAAATCATACGCAGATCTTCCTACATCTATGGTTTGAGGAACCAAGACAATTAAAGCTAAACATCCAGATGTGCATCAAGTGCATGAGTTTAGTGGCGTTACATGAACCACGTGTGTCAGGTCTGACTCTGCACCGTCTTGCTACAAGATGTTGTGTAATTTGCAGAAAAATAATGCAGTCATCTTGCAACTGGCTGGCCGGTTTACCCTGGATGCAACACAGTTCAAAATAAACTACTGTATTAGTAAAGCAACTTCATTTGATCTTGCTTCACCATGCACAACTCCACTAAGCGGGGCTGTTAGTGAACTGAGAATGCCAATTTACAGTTCATTCGAAAAATATAATAATACACACTGTGAATATAAAAAAACTCCATATTGACTTGTTACCGATTACAATATGCCTCAGAAATGTGTTACCCACCAAATAGTTTTGAAATTTTGAATTAAAAAAAACCCACTAAATTTGAACAGATTGTCATGATAAAAAAAAAAATCATGTTCAAAATAAATCGATCAGTACAGTGACTTCATTTGATCTGGCTTCATAAATAACAAATTTTAAGAAACAGAAAAACTGAATGAGAAACCAAACACATTCTCCAGCTTCCTGAACATTCACAATTAAGCATGTTTCAATAAAAGTTCTGTACTGCATACAAAAGCACAAACATTACAACATAAAAAAAAAACTTATAACATAAACACAAAAACTGATGTATGGGACTAAGTCCTGAGTTTTAGCCATATTTTTACATTTTAACACTGTATTGAATGTTAAAATGTGCACTTCCCAGACTCTCCTCAGCAGGGCTGCTAGCAAACTGAAAAGCAAATTGCAATGACATCACAAAAGGAAACCGGAATCTTTTTAGTAAATAAAAGCTCCCCAACAAAATAAGTGTATTAAAGGGGGCAAAAAAATAAAAATAAAAATAAAAATTACAAAACATAGTGTAAACAGACATCCAAGGTGGGTTTTGGGTAAAATAGAAATGAACACACCTTCTGTAACCTGTCTGATCTGCCACACATCCTCTAGATGGACGTTTCTCAATCTTTGACCTGTATGTTTGGCATCTTTCCCTTGTTCAAATTAAAAGGTCATTTAAAGGATTTTGCAAAACTTGATGACAAGCTTCAGGAAAGATCCTTCATTTTGAGCAGGGCTATATAAACCACGAAGGGCAGGAAACTGTTTAACATTACAGTACCTGATATTGTTCTGTCTGCATTACTCTCTCCATCATGAAGCTGAATGGACTTCAGACACATGCCGTTTGTGGAATCTTTTTATTTTTTGACATATTTTTACAGTGATAACAGTTAGTTAAGAAACAACTGTAAAATTACACTTCATATTTGAATTTTAAGTTTTTCATTCTGACACACAAAATGCACTAATCATTTTATATCTAATGTCTGTCATATGGGAATGCAAAAATCTTATTTGACAGTTACCTTACCCCATAGGTCTAACTTAAGATAACTGTATTATTCCTAGACCAAAGGATGTCTTAAACTCTTCATTGCTCTGGTCTTTCAGGTTAAATAATCTGGGATCAAATTTAATACAAAACATTCAGTCACTGTCACAATATCCTTAAAAAAAACATGTCTTCCTCTTTAAGATCTCCTACGAAGATGGTAAATAAAAACCATCAGTTGACCGGCCAAATGATTTACAGGGATGGTCAGAGGTCGTACTCAGCTATTAATGATCCCGCTTAACAAAAAGCACGTGCGGGATCTGTCCAATCACAGATCGTCTAGACGCTATCTGGGGCCTGCACATGATCTGTCTGGTTAAGATTACACTGAAGAGGAGCAGAGGGTGAGAAATCTGATGTGTAGGTTTATAAGTCTGCAAGTGAATGCATGAAATTGTCAAGAAACTTCATTCTTCTACATTAAATTATTACTTGCATATGTGTTAAATCTTTACTAAATATGTATTTTGCAGCAGTTGCAACCATTTTAGATTTTCATGTAAAAATGCATCAAACATTTGTAAATGAATCTATCGTTCATCAAAATATCAACGAACGCTATCAAATTCTTAAATAAGCCCGTGACATGGGGAGTAAACAAGAAGGCACTGTAAGTCTGAGAAATCTGTTTACTTCATTTGACACGTTCAAATTTCAAAGCTCTTTTCTAAAAATGAAAATAAATAAATAAATCACTGGAGCTCCAGATTTACCAGGACTCTTGCCTCTGGATACGTACGTTAACGCTCTACTCTGCTCATACTTGCTGGCAATGTCGCCGTATTCAGAAGGCTGGCTTAAAATGTTGCAGGCGTGCCACAGCTTAAAGGTTTTTGATGTGTTTTGCAACTGCAGAGCTTTAAGTATAAACGTTCATTAATCCTTTTAGCCATTTCTGCCCTCAACAGGAGCTTTCTTTTTTATGGTTTTCTGTGCGAACTTCAAGCATGACTGTCTCAAGACCTCTGTCAGTCAAATGTAATCTCTGCCTATATTCTGTGATTCTGTGCTCACCCTGTTTTTTCTCTTTCTCAAATATATTTTATTTCATTTTATTCTATTCCTGTTGCCTCTGACTAAAGCTCCCATCAGTCCTCTGGAAGTTAATTATGGTAGCCAAGCTGTTGAGCGGTTGAGAAGATGCTTTTTTTATTTCTTTTTTGCCTGAATACTGGATATACACCAAGTCTGGCAACGCCACCGAGCATTGTCTGTAGTGATAAAATATGGACGGAAGTGCTGCTAGGCAAATCGTTTATCAGCCAGGTTTAGCATGCACATGTTAAAATGAAAGACTGTGCTATCTGCATAGGTTGTGTGAGCTTAGTTTAGTGTAGCCAACCCCGTTTGTTGTGTATAAATGGCACGCTGGCTGTCGCCCCTGTGGGACGTGATCAATCACACATTGCCGGCTTTGCTCTCGAAGCAGCTATGGGCAAATCTATTCAAAATATTCAAACTAACATCTCAGTTTCACCTTAACTGCATGCTTTTTAGCTTTGTACTTCGTGCCTTTTGTTTGGCGCCTTTTAAAAGCCCAATTTTCAACTTTTTCACATGATAGGCGTTTACCTGACCCTTTTAGCACCTTTAGCACTGCATGGTCTATTATGATTATTAAATCTAGCATATTTCCTCCACCCTGGACGAGCCATTATTTTGGAGCATGAGCTGACATGTTTGCTTAGCTACAAAGCAGCCTTTAAAATAACTCCATTCCCAATTCTTTTTTCTCTTTTTTTCCTCCCTTAATGAGCCAGTTGAAGCTGTCACAGACTCAAGTGAAAGGAGTTGTGATGACTGTCAGTCTGTGCTGAGTAGAGGGGAGGACTGGGATGAAAGGATAAATGGAAGGAGGGAGGAACAGAGAGAGGTTTAAGGAGGTGTGGAAAGGTTAGGCAGAGATTACACCGGAAGCTTAAGGCAGAAAATGAAAAAGGATGAAAAAGAGACAGAGGAATCTTAGTGTTAACAGCCGGTGTTTGTCTTTCAAATAACATTAAAGATCTGACTGAGAGGAACTACTTTTTTACCGAGAGAAAGAAGCTTCTGCATAATGACAAATATCTATATTTAAGCACAATTTGACTTCAAATCGCGGACCGATTCAATGTCATTCTCATAGAAATCAAAATTCCCAATGTTTTTGTCTACTCAAAAAGGACACCTTTAATATGTGGCTATTAACAAGTAATCACAAGAGGCGCAATAATGAAGAATGCCCTTCAATTTTGCAGAGGTTAAGGTAGACACCGGTGTCCAGCCCTTGTCCTCAGAGGAAAATACAGAGGGAACTTAAGTGTTTGATGATGCGTTTAATTCACACAGGAATACATTAATATGATAGTCAGTGAAGCAGCAAAGCCCTCAAGTTAAGTTCTCTCATTAGTATGTTTCTCTATTTCTTTTTTTAATTATTCAACAAAAAAAAAGAAAAAAAGGGGGAGGTGTGTGACAGATGTATTGGCTGTGTCAAGAAGGAATGATTTGAATTTGAATTGTGCATAAAATCGTGCAATTATGAGGGCTCATTTGTGTGTGTGAACCAAATATTTGCCTGTAATGAGGATTGGCTCTGAAGCATAGAGTCAAATCAGGGGGTATGTTTTAATGCCGTGTTTATTCTCTTTTCAAGTATCCATTCACTTTTTTTTTCGCCTCCTCTTTGTGTGTTAGTTTGAATGTCATGAATATTAAATGTTTGCACAATGTGAGAATGTACATTGTAGAGGATAAATAGTGACCTAATAATGCAGCATAGTAAGGCGGACCAGACGTCTACCACTGCCGTCAGCTTCTCCCACTTCAAAAGCATACCATGTCGAGTGTGCAATGCCCAACACAAGTGTGATGCTTGTACAAGTTCATCTAGGTGAGCTATTATCTCGCTTTGCCATAACTGGTTGGCTTTCATCATACTTGTGAAGTAAACACTTGATCTGCACACAGTGTGGGTATTGTCTTCTGGCCCTGCACAGACAGAACTCAGGAGACAACTGTGTGGAGATAAAGAAATATTGGTGACAATGCCGCACTTAATCACTCCACAGAGAAGTTCCCAAAAACATCAACACTGCAACAAACGCAAACATTTGGTTTTGAGAAGTTGAGAAAGTGTTATGAATCAAAACATTAAAAAAAAAGGCTTACAAGTTGTGGAAACTTTTGTATAGGTGTTAAATGAGTACATTGGCTTTGAGCTATAGGTTACATAGTGATCTGGAGCACAGAGAAAAAAATGTGATTTTCTTTTCTTTTTGCTTTTACATGACAGATGCCTTTATATTTTTGAAGACATGTGCTCTTTTAGCACCTCTCATTATTACTGCATCTTAATTTTCTATGACACGGTTAACTACTCGGGGTTCCACCGCTTTGACTCGAGGTTAACACCAACCTCCTGCAAAAGGTTAGGCAGGTAATTCATTGCTTGATTAGGCCCACTCTGCAATTAATCATGCTTAAATGAATCCCCTTACAGAGTGATCGTTTAGGAATGATGATTAATGAAGCCGTCAAATAATTTGCACACTCCTGTCCTTATTGGGCGGCTCCGTTAACGCGTCTCACCGCTGTCGACGAGCACAAACCTAAAACGGGGCTGAAGGTCTTCTGAGTCGACTCCTTTCTCTTGTAGGTTTTTTTTTGTTGTTGTTGTTTCTCGTCTACTTTGAAAAGCCAGCTGCAGAGTGAGGCGGAAGTCAGTTCTGGGAACCGGCACACATCAAAATACAGGTGCAAGGTCAGGAGGACGAGCGGCGCACCTTGTGGGCACGAGGGACGGCGTCAGAGACAGTTGCGTGTCAGTAATTGTTGAGTCAATTAATTACTAAACTTGGCAAGAGATCAATCGTTCCAGTAAGGTGATCCCATTTCCAACTGGCAGCATATTGAGACGGTAACCTATGACAATATTAATCACTAACACAACAGCAGGATAATTCCCATATGTAATTAGTCTACATTTTAATTCATAGAAAAACCAGCACTTTCCTAAACTTGTTTAATTATGTACTTAAACTTAATTATAAACCCCCACTTCCACCACTTCATCTACCCCCTTCCCAGTTTGTTTTCCATGCCACAGATGGAAAAAACATATTTATTTTGGAGTAGAAGAGATAAAATGAAAAACTCCACCTGGGAAAGGAGCGGCAGGTCTCTGCTGAGTTGAGCAGCGTCTGGTAGGAATTTACTGGATTAGCTCAGTCACAAAATGTGAGATGAACCACATTGTCAATCACCCTCAGGGCAGAGCGGTAGAGAAAGAGCTGTCAATCAAAGCGGGTCTTCAATCGTCCCATTCACATCGCCTCCTGGAATCAGTCTCTCCCGCTGACTGCTCTTTGACATTTAACGCACTGGGGCCACGAGGATGGAGAGGAGAAAACATCCTCAGATCTTCCCTTTCTTACTTACTTTCTCCCCCCCTCCTCCTCTCCGTCAGCCTGTCTTCTATCTTTAGTGGAGGCAGATATGTGCGATGTGTGTTTAAAGTAATGACACTGTTCATTTAGTGTGAGGCAGTGAAATGGCTGTGAGAAAAGTTGGATTAATGTTTTTGGTCTGGTGACGATAAACATTCCACTTCTCCCTAACGGAATCCATTTTAAGGCTTCTACTTTCCACGTGATGCATGATAAAATTCACACAGAGATCATCGATAAAACACATTTGCTGAAGTTCAAGCAATAAATGAACTCCATTTACCAGCAGAGTCCATAAAAGAGAAGGAAAAAAAAACAAAAAAAAAAACAGCATCTACAAGCTGCTAATCTGTTGAACAGATAATACCTTCCACCTCAGAAAGATGCAGCCTGATGACAAATCCTGCAGTTTGTTGTCATTTCTATGTTTTCTCCCCCCCCTGTTTGTATTCTGGGGCGGTCGCCTGGCTCCGAGTGAGGTATACAGAGTCATTGCTCTTTTGGCTCCAGCCCTGACACCTCCTGCCCTCGAGTGTGGACTCCTTAGCCGCGATCTGATCAGCATCTTTATAGTTTATCAGCCTTGGGGTTCAATTTTGGCTTGGATGCTTTTACAAATGAATGCAATCACTGGTGAGCCTTCGCATCCTGATTGCATTGAGAGAAGCGGGTGGAGGAAAGTTTAGTGGATTATCGTGCCACTTGAGGATGGAGCACAAACACACCGAAGCAGCCACAGAGGGGGCCCGCCACTGCCTCCCTCCCCCCTCCCTGCCTGGGCTATTGGCACTCACTGCTTGTACTCTGTCTTATTTCACTAAAATAATATAATTGTCTCCCATCTTATTGCTTGTAAAGCCATCTTCTGTCCGCAGGCGATGTGTGTGATCAATGTACTATCTAACAGAATCAATTCTTCCAGGAATACCTTGTGTTTGTGAAATGATCCCAGGCAGCTGCAGCAAAAAGACTTGGCTGAAAGTGGGATCTTGTGGTACCTAGGATTAGTTTAGCGACTTGGACCCTCCAGTTCACACTGAATAGCATGGCTCTTTGCCCATTTCTCATGTTCCTCACTCTGTGTGCGCAAAAGTAAGGCTTCCCTGGGAATTCACATTCATATTGCCAGTTCTGTGCATCATCCCCCTTGAACATCTTCTAAGCAGTTTACTCCGCTTGTAAGCGCTTCAGTGCTGCGCCTCCTGAGACGTGCTGGAAAATGGTAATAAATGTCATGTCATCTTTTGGGTAACACAAAGCAGATTTCTTGAATCTAACTATAAAAGAGAGCTTGATCCTATCATTCATGGCATTTATAGTATATGTCTGTGTGAATCCATGTGTTTCTTTCATTTATTAACAGTGACATCACTGGCACTGCTGAATACTGCCTTATCTAGAAAAGATAAAAAGATTCCTTTACTTACAATTACAATTTCAGATAAACAAAACATAGGACTTAAAGGGCCGATCAGATCACAACACAATGAACAAATTAATGTACCATTGGCAATCCTGATAACCTTATCCCAACGTGCACCCCTCCTCTAATTCTACATCTAAACAGTGACATCATGAGTGAATTTTGGGATAGGATCGGAGACCGATATGCCAAAACTTATTACAGATGGGGGAACTGTGGGAAAGGGCCTCTCTGGAGGAGTAAACCAGAGTAAAACAGGAGAGAATTGAGGAGTGAGATGAAGCCAAAGGGAAGCCTCGCTGTCGGGGATCGTCACTCACAGCTTCTGTGACGCTGCCAGCGTCTCAAGCTTTCCACTCAAACCTCGTGTTTTGTTTTTTTTTTGCAGCCCCTCTCATGGGGACGTCGGTGGAACACTCACCAAAACAAAGTTGTACATTTGAGCACGACAAGGCCCGAGAAAAAGGCTGTGATTGACGTTTTGAGCGTGCTGTTGTAATGCGGTGTAAACTACCGGCTTGGCAAGCCTTTAGCGAAAGCGCTATCTGGGTTAATAAGCGTGGACAATTTCCAAGGAAGAACCACAGCATATTGAGTTACTTCTATAACAGAAAAGGATGCAAATTCAGGTGTGCTTCACCAATTGTCATTCAGTTGTTTAGTCCTCCGGTTTGATTCGATTTAGGGGGAAAACAGCATTGCCAAATTGTCTTTCGATAACATCGCTGCACTGATTGAGTTATGTGTTATTGCATTTGTGACTCGGGTTGAGTCTGCTGCTCTGCAGTTTGAGCCTCTACCTGAGAACAGCTCAACCAGCAAAAGAAGTCAGGACTAAAATCCTTTCATTTCCTTCGTGAACCACATGTCGTGTCCTTTATTAGCTGGATAAAGGACCTGTGTGCCTTCATGCCTCTGCACCTTAGATC